>JAKCPI010027489.1:0-121734 GCA_023213315.1 Euborellia annulipes
AGAGAATTTATATATAAGTTCTGGAAGGTTTCCGCGACCGGATGTATGCAAAGATAAGTTTTCTCGGGTTAAGTCGCGTGGGGTGCTGAGATTTACTCGACGTTTCGGCTCTCCTTTTGGAGCCATTTTCAAGAGAGAAGGAAGTTAGGAAGTAATGGTGGAGGAGGGTTGTTTACGGGATCGCAGTCTTCCTGGTCCCCAGGTCATTTGGTGGATGACTCAGAGGCGTGGAATGGTCTCGGTTTAGATTGACTACGGGGCCTCAATCTGCCTTCTCCCCAAGTCGGGGTGTTAGCTCTTGGTTCCTGGGGGTCTCAACCTGCCTACTCCCCAAGCCGTGAGCAACTGACTGCGCGCCGGAGGTGCAGGTCCTTTTATACCTGTTGCCGGGCATGTGAGCGTGGCTTTGGGAGTCACGTGGCTGTCTCTGATTGGCTGGGCCTGGTCTGGGGGCGTGGCTTTGGGAGTGACGTGCCTGTCTCTGGTTGGCTGGGCTTGGTCTGGGGGCGTGGCTTGGTTTGTTGAAATGGATTTGCTGTTGGATATGTTACGTTTGTTTGTGATTGTTTGTGTTTGTTTTGGGGACGTGATATTGTTGTTTTGGGACAGTTTTTGAGTGTGTGAAGTCTTTGTATTTGTGTAAGCCTTGGTTTGGAATTTGGAAATAAGTGTTTTCCATGTTGTTGGGAAATTGAGGGCGTCGTCTTTTTTGTTTATACATTCAGGCCTTTTGTAAATTTCTATGGCTTCTCTTGTGATACGGGAGTGGAAGTTATTTATTGGTTCTATTGTTTTTGTTTGTCTTTCGGATTTCTTATTAGGTTTGATAGTTTTTGTTTTGTGGTGAAAATGGGTTTTATGTTTTTCTTTTGGAGAATGCGGCCATTTTTGTCTGTTATGCCTTTTATGTATGGGAGGAATGCCTTGTGTGTGTTTGGATCTTCAGGTTCTGTTGTAGTTTGTGTTGGTGGTTTTGGCTTTGCCTCATTGTGTATTTGTTTAAGTACCTGATGTTTGTTGTTGAGACCCCGGGAATCAAGAGCTAACACCCCGACTTGGGGAGTAGGCAGATTGAGGCCCCAAAGTCAACCCAAACCAAACACAAACCCGATTAAACAGAACCAACCACTGTCCATTCCTCAGAGACAAACCCAGACCTCTGAGGCATCCACCAAACACACCACCAATACACCGACTTGGGGAGTAGGCAGATTGAGGCCCCATAGTCAACCTAAACCGAACACAATTACACACAACATACCTTCCTCCAGCTCTCAGGGACCAATCCACGCCTCTGAGTCATCCACAAAATTGACCTGGGGACCAGGAAGACTGCGACCCCGTAAACAACCCCCCTCAACCATTAATTACCTCCTAACTTCCTTCTCTTGAAAATGGCTCCAAAAGGAGAGCCGAAACGTCGAGTAAATCTCAGCACCCCACGCGACTTAACCCGAGAAAACTTATCTTTGCATATATATACTGGTATAATTCACTTCAAATAATAATTCTAAAATAAACTAATTATTTATTTTTTATCTTATAGATTGACGCTCTACGTATTTAAAGGCACCAAATTTCATCAACTGTATTTGACAAAGATCCCTATTAGAGACCTCTTGGAATTTTATTAAAAAAAATTAATATAATGTAAGCGACTCTAAAGAAATCTTACTAATATTTATTGAATAACAACTTCTAACTATTAAATATAATAATTAATAATATCCTATTTTTTATCTTCTAGGTCCTAAACTCAAAGGCTCTAAGCCTCAACTTTTAATCTCAATTTCAACTACAAACCGAGATATGATCACAGTTATTTCAAAACTTTCACCTAATAAATGAGCCACTTGTTTTTAATAAAAAAAAAAATCCCAGATAACGACATGTAATTGAAGATTAGTTACACATCTAAATAAAGAAGATTCATGATTCAAATCGCCATATTTACAAAACGATGAGTTTTTTCTGCATCACCTTTATTTATTTTATTTATTCAAACATGTACATAGGGCAGGTTGCCCCTCATAGTGTACACAGTAAATTTGTCATACATTTATTAAGCACCCACTTATATCCATCGATCATTCGACTCGCGACAGTGTTGGGCAGGAATCAGGTGACCAAGTTTCCGATCAAAAACGGCGCCATATCTGTCTCTCAAAATCTCCCAGAATCTCTCACCCCCAGATGGACGGATAGCAGGGAACGGAAGGTTCTGAAATTGGAAGCTCCACGGACATGCAGAGGGAGGGCATTCCAAACTCTACTGCTAGTAACAGCGAAAGATCGTGACATAAGGCCCGATGTATGTCTCGGGCAATCCAAACTCCGTGCCCTGGTGGAAGTGCCGGGAGACAGAATATCGTAAATATAGGGTGGGAGGCGCGTACAGATAACATGGTAGATGAAGTTCGCATATCTAAATCTCCTGTAAGAATCCCAATCACCACCCAAGATCCCCCCAACAAGATGGGAGACGTGGTCTCTAGGTCTTAGGTCATATATATACCTGACACAGTTATTGAAAGCTACCCGGAGCCTCTGTGCAGATAAGCTGTCAATATTATAGAAAACCACGTCCCCATACAGAAAATGGGGGAGCACCAGGGCAATCACCAGCCTACGCCTCAGCCATTGGGGGGTCACACTCATCAGCCTTCTTAGTGGATGGAGAGTGCCATACACTCTCCGACAGACCAAAGTGGCATGGTCACCCCATGTCAGATTATTATTTATAATGATCCCCAGATCCCTGACCGTGTCCGAATAGGGGACCACTGAACCACCCACGATGACGGAGGGCAAAGAAATTTGAGAACGTCTTGCGGCAATCCAAATAACCTGCGATTTCACAGGGTTAAGCTCAAGCCCGTTAGCTATAGTCCATATTTCGATGCGTTTTATATCATCATTAATCTTCCCCACCGCTGTCCCCGGATCAGATCTATCAGCCCCAAGATATATTTGAAGATCATCGGCAAACAGATGGTATCTAGAGTGATGAAGAACCCCGGGTAGATCGTTAATAAATATTGAGAAGAGCAAGGACGACAAAACACCACCCTGAGGTACCCCTCTCAACAAATTCCTAAGAGAGGACTTCTCCCCATCCACCACAACGTATTGGCTCCGGCCTCTAAGGTAATCATATACAAGTCTACAGGCGGATCCCGAGAAACCGCCCAATCTATGAAGCTTGTCAATGAGTAAGCTATGATCAACAGAACCAAAAGCGTTTTTAAAATCCAACAAGGCAAGAATCGCAGCCACGTCCCCCTCGATAAAGCCTCGACAGTCATCCGTGACTTTGAGAACCGCGGAAGCACAATTATAATTGGTCCTGAATCCTGATTGGAACGGAACAAGAAAATTAATATCTTGGAGGTGTTTTAGCATTTGAGTATTAATTACGTGCTCAAAAGCCTTTGAGAGAACCGGCAGAACGCTAATCGGTCTATAATCGGCACAAGCACGCGGACTGCGATTTTTAGGGATTGGAGTGACCCTGGCGGACTTCCAGCAAGAAGGGAAGGATGAGGTAGTTATTAGGTAATTGAAGATTTCTGTAATGACAGGGAGAATGACAGGGAGTAGCAAAAGAATAAAATCAAGTGGGATCTCATCATTCCCGACAGCCTTGGACTTCAATCTAGTTAGTGCTCGATAAACTTCATTAACAGAAATACACGAAAAATAAAAACCATCCGAAAGGGTTTCCCCAAGGCAGTCAGGAGGATAAGGCAAACCCGGGTCAGAGCCCGCAAAATGGTGGTTAAGCTCATCAAGATCGACCATCGGTCTATTTGTGCTAGCACTCGCCAGCCCATGGCTCCTCAAATTACGCCAGAGAGCACGAGGGGGCATTTCAGGGCGCAAGTCCGCCACTATTGCTCTTCTCTTAGCTTGCCTAACCATTGATTTGGTTTTATTTCTGAGGGTTATAAAGGTTTCATGATCAGAGGAGGATCTCGAAAGTCTCCATCTTGCAAAAGCTGCATCTCTAGCTCTTATGGACTTATTAAATAGAAGAATATTATTTAAAAAAAAAAAAAAACAAACAACAATACATTTGCTGGTTTTAGCTCACTTGTCAGATTTAATTTCGAACTCTGCAGGGGCCGATCACCATGTCTTCAATCTTCGGCGAGTGTAAACAAGCAGCCAGTGGCGGCTCTCCCATAAGGACTCTCGGACGCCGCCCCTCCTAAAGATTTGAAAAAGTAAAAAATAATTAAATACCCATTCAATTATAATTAATTATACATCTAACTAACCAAAGTGTTTTATCAGTCGCGTACATCGAAAATATAGGGAAAAAACAGGCAAAAATAGCGCCAAAAAGTGCGTATTTATTTATAGCCGTCGGACGCTGTCCTGAACGCCCCAATCCATCAACATGCAGTTATATGGAGAGAGGTGTGGTGGGGGCTGCTGGTGCTACGACGCGTGTAAGCTTGAGCCGAATGGGAGTTTTGGGACGCCGTCTGAGCATGCGCAGAGCGAAGCATCAGCTAGTCGCCGCACAGCGCGCCGGCGTTCCTTAACTTTTTAACCGCATTCTAACTAAGTGTTTAACGAATGTGTGATTGGTATGTAGTGTGATTTAGTGTGTATGGTTGAGTGTTCTCTTGGGGGCCCCCAGACCCCCCGGTGGTGCGCCCCCCCCCTCCCGGCATTAAACTCACGAGCCGCCACTGCAAGCAGCTTAAAGTAAACATTCATTTAAAAATCATACTATATTATAAAAGCCTAAAAGCGTGTCCGATGTGTGAAACAACCAATCAGGCCTCAGGGATTGCGCTGATTGGCGAAATACAGAGAGGGCGGAGCCGGAGAGGCAAATTCAAATTTTTTTTAACCAGGAGAGATATCAATTTGGTTTCTTCCCTAAAGCCTTCCCTTGATAAGAATCTAAATTCGTTGTTTCAGAGTTTTTTTAAATTCGGCAGCCCACCCCCCCCCCCAAATTTTTTAATTCTTCTATATCTTCAAATATAAACATGCTTTTTTGGATTTAAAATTATTGAATGAATATCTATCAAGGGGTTTAAAAGTTGAAAGATTTTTTGTGTAATTCCCCCCCCCCCCGAAATTTTTAATTCTTCTATTTCTTCAAATAAAAACATGCTTTTTTGAATTTAAAATTCTTGAATGAATATCTATCAAGGGGTTTAAAAGTTTAAAGATTTTTTGTGTAATTGCCCCCCCCCCCCCCCCCGAAATTTTTAATTCTTCTATTTCTTCAAATAAAAACATGCTTTTTTGGATTTAAAATTCTTGAATGAATATCTATCAAGGGATTTAAAAGTTTAAAGATTTTTTGTGTAATTGCCCCCCCCCCCCCCGAAATTTTTAATTCTTCTATTTCTTCAAATAAAAACATGCTTTTTTGGATTTAAAATTCTTGAATGAATATCTATCAAGGGGTTTAAAAGTTTAAAGATTTTTTGTGTAATTGCCCCCCCCCCGAAATTTTTAATTCTTCTATTTCTTCAAATAAAAACATGCTTTTTTGGATTTAAAATTCTTGAATGAATATCTATCAAGGGGTTTAAAAGTTTAAAGATTTTTTGTGTAATTGCCCCCCCCCCCCGAAATTTTTAATTCTTCTATTTCTTCAAATAAAAACATGCTTTTTTGGATTTAAAATTCTTGAATGAATATCTATCAAGGGATTTAAAAGTTGAAAGATTTTTTGTGTAATTGCCCCCCCCCCCCCGAAATTTTTAATTCTTCTGTTTCTTCAAATAAAAACATGCTTTTTTGGATTTAAAATTCTTGAATGAATATCTATCAAGGGGTTTAAAAGTTAAAATATTTTTTGTGTAATTGTGCTTCTTGCCCGTAATTTTCCCATGGCCTTCAAAACCCAGAGGCCGGGCAGGGCGAATACTCAAATTTTAAACTTGATTCATTGTATTTTCATTTAGGCAAAAATAATATGGGCTTTAAAATTAAGAGAAAAACTACTGATCACGTACCGAGACGCCGCCCGCCAGGGCCAAGTTGAGATGGGCGCGGCGAAGCCGCGCCTTTCTCAACTTGTATATAATACATGTATTTAATATATAAATAAATTTAAATTTCTAAAAAAAAAAATTATTAAATCTTGCAAATAGATTATGTGTATAAAATTCTAATAATTCTAATAATATTAAATAAATTGAGGGTTTTTAATTTGGGTTTTAGCGGGTGGGAGGAAGGTGTTGGGCCATGAATTTCGAAAAATGGCTTCTTAAATGACGCCTACACAATAAAAGTAATCTACATGCCAAATTACAGCTTTCTAGGCCTTACAGTTTAGGCTGTGCGATGATTGTAAGTCAGTCAGTCAGTCAGTGAGTTCTCTCTTTATATAGAGATGGAGAAGAGAAGAAAAGTGTTTGGGAGAAAAATGGATTTAAAAAAAAAAAATGGTGAATTGGGGTACTTAGCGGCGGAATTTCAAAAAACAACCCCAAAATTACCTTTATGGGAGGGGGGAATTTTGGAGAGGGGATTCATTTAGGGGGGGAACCTTTAGCGTAGAAAGCATATTGATATCTCATTTCATTAAAAAGATGGAAAATCAGAATTTTTAAAAAAATGGCCAATTGGGGTACTTAGGGGCCGAATTTCAAAAAACCCTGAAATAATGAATTTAGATTTTTATCTAAGGAAGGTTTTAGTGAAAAAAGCAAATCGATATCTCTTCTGGTTTAGAAATTAATGTAGATCACAATTTTACCCTTAAATATATTGTTTTTCCCTAAATTGGCGATTTGGGGTACTTAGGGGCCGAATTTCAAAAAACGGCGAATTTTGAGAAAATCGAAAAAAACTGAACAAGTACACCAGTAAAGTACTAGAACTTTTTGGCCGATTTTGTTGTAAAGCTTCTTTACAGTGAGGAAGGTGCCTAACTTAAATATAAAATTTCAACCTCCTAGCTCATTTTCTTCATTGTCTAATGCCCAGTTGCACCAACTAGTCTCAGATCTTGACTTGGTCAAGTCCGTCTTGAACTCAAGTCTCAGCTTGAGATTTAAAACGTTGCACCAATGAATCTTCAAATGATCTTACCCAAGCTGCCTTTAAGAAAAAACAACATCTGGCAACCTCGCATTTTTGTTAAAAATTAGCCACTAGGCGGCACTGCAGGACAACAAAAAACATATTTGCTAACCAAAATCTGACCAAAATAAAAATAAATAAATAAATAATCAGCTTAATCTGTTTTATCAAATTCTGTCAACAAAAAAATATTAACAAATTTTAATAAGTGAAGTATTTCTAGGTCCTCCCTCATTGGGGAATAAAAAAAAGAGAAAAATTTTCATAATATATTTTTCTAGACAAACTATTGAATGAAATGGTACAAAAAAACACAAACAAATTGTAAGTTAGTCTACAGTATTTTTTTTTTAATTTAAAATAAATAAATTTACTTACTTTTTGTTTAACGTTTTTCTGCCACTTCAATTCAATCAACTTTTAAATCTATTATTTTTAATATCTATTTAAAATATTTAATATAATATATTATATTTTTAATAATGGGTTTATTTAATTAATAAACAAATTAATAATTTAATTTAGGCTAATATTTTAATTTAATATATTAATAAATTTAACAGTAAAAATATATTTAATATATTTATTTAAAATCATATTGAATTTTGACAGATATATTTTGAAAATACGAGGTTATGTTCAAAACCTTATCTGTCAATTATATCATTATGCAAACATCAAAATCTTCACCTCCGATCAGCTCCATCCACACCAATATTCACGTTTTCTATTAATATCTTGAAGTAAAAACCTAGTGGCGGCTCGCCCATAAGGACTCTCGGACGCCGCCCCTCCTAAAGATTTGAAAAAGTAAAAAATAATTAAACACCCATTCAATTATAATTATACATCTAACTAACCAAAGTGTTTTATCAGTCGCGTACATCGAAAATATAGGGAAAAAACAGGCAAAAATAGCGCGAAAAGTGCGTATTTATAGCCGTCGGACGCTGTCCTGAACGCCCCAATCCATCAACATGCAGTTATACGGAGAGAGGTGTAGTGGGGGCTGCTGGTGCTATGACGCGTGTAAGTTTGAGCCGAATGGGAGCTTTGGGACGCCGTCCGAGCATGCGCAGAGCGAAGCATCAGCTAGTCGCCGCACAGCGCGCCGGCGCACAGTGGGCTGAAATCGAAAAAAAGCGGCCATAATTATCTTTTTTTGGGCGGATTTTTACAAAATTAAAACTATACATACATAATCATATGTTCTTCTATACCCTTCAATATTTTCATATTTTACCGAAAGGGGTTGAAATTACCCCTTGACAAAGTTGAAAAAAAAAATTATGATGTGTGAAATATAAAATAAAACTTATGTCAAAAAATCAAAAAAAATATGCGTTTTACAAAAATGACATTTATTTTTACAAAAAACATACCTGGGGTGAACTACCCCTTACTGAAGGGAGCAAAAAAATATTTCTTTTTTGATAATTACAAGCAATATGTCTTTATATACATTTTAATGGATGCTGATTCCAAAGATGTCATCTATTTTTACTAAAAACATACATGGGGTGAACTACCCCTTACTCAAGGTGTTAAAAAAAATTTTGCTCTGATAATTACAAGCAATATGTCTTTATATACATTTTAAAGGTCACTGGTTACAAAAATGTCATTTATTTTTACAAAATATATAGATAGGGTGAACTACCCCTTACTGAAGGGAGCAACAAAATATTTTTTTTTTTTTTGCAATTACAAGCAATATATTTTTATATATATTTTAAAGGTCACTCGTTACAAATATGTCATTTATTTTTACAAAATATATAGATGGGGTACCCCTTACTCAAAGGGTCAAAAAATAATTTTTTTGATATAATTATATCAAAGCTTATACAAGCAAAACGTCTTTATATATATCTTAATGGATTGCTGATTACAAAGATGACTTATTTTCTCTTCCCTCAACATTGGGGGGTTTGGGGGGAGGGGGCTCGAGCCCCTTGGGCCCCTTGGAGTCAGCTTCTATGTCTCGGTCATTATACTTAGATAAAAATTATTTGCTAAAAAATAAATATCATTACTATAATATAAAGCTCTAGCCACTAAATTCTGTTTTATGTTCCTATTTACCACTCTCTCTTGCTGATTGGCCAGAGACAAAGTAAGTGGAGTCAGTGAAGGAAATTTAAAACTTTAAAATTTTCCGCAGAAGTCGAGCAATTGCAAAATTTCCAAACAGTGAGCAAGAATAAATTTGAAGCATTTGCTCATCGAAGGCATGTAAGGGGGTCCAGGGGGGGCTTTACCACTTGTATACAAAAATAATAGTTATTTCAATTTATTTCAATAATATTAATAAGAATATGAACAAGAAAAAATGAAATTTTCAAATATTGGATATTCCCTTTTAATAGATTATTTTTTCAAAAGATTACAAAATCTGAGCCCCGACCATAAAATTTTATGGTCATTCTAATAATAGCCTGATTTTATTTTGCCCGTCAGCCCTTTGTCACGTTTCAATATTATCTGTAAAGCAGAGAGAAGTTCATATGGTTTGACGGAAATCACTTGTTTTTCTGTCGATTTAATTATAAAAAAATTAATAAAAATTCGGCGGGCAAATTCGGGCAAAAAGTTTCGATGCAATTATGTTCTACATGTATTCTAGTTTCAGAATCTATTGAGTTTGTTAGGGATCCGCATGGATCCCATATACTTTTTTGAAATTGAAAAAAATTTATATTGCTTTTTTTTTACTTACAAAAAAAATTTATTCAAAAATAAATAACTGAAATACAAGAAAAACAAAAATATTTTCAGAAAGAAGATTAATTTATCTATGATTCAAAAAAAAATTCATTAAAATTGGATCAATATTAATCCATGAAAAAAATTCCTGAATATCGACTTAAAACGCAAAGAAAAGTTAGTAAGTTTTCTTGCCCACTTTGGCGCTCTATAACTCTGGTTTGGGTTGGGTAAAAAAAAAATGAATTATTGTCCTGAGGTCCACATATAGTCTATTATTGGTGTGCAAAACGTTGGTTTTATATTTTGAAGTTCATTTTTTCGAATTATGGCCGCTTTTTTTCCTATTTCAGCCCACTGTGCGGCGTTCCTTAACTTTTTAACCGCATTCTAAGTGTTTAACGAATGTGTGATTGTTATGTAGTGTGATTTAGTGTGTATGGTTTAGTGTTCTCTTGGGGGCCCCCCAGACCCCCCGGTGGTGCGCCCCCCGGGCATTAAACTCACGAGCCGCCACTGTAAAAACCAATTTATAGCGATTAAAAACAGTTTAAACTTTTACACACCGTCTATGTTTCAACAAATTTTATTTCGAATTTTTTATATAAACTGCAGGACAAAAGTATTGCATACAATTTAAAAATGTTGTAATTTGAAATTAAAATCTATTCAGTGGCGCAACCAGGATTTGCTCCTGGGGGGTTTTGACTAGACGCGCAGCCCCTCTTTGGCTGGCGGAGCGCCTAGATGGGGGTCTTCGCCCTCTGCCACCCCCCCCCAATGGCTCGGGTCCGCCGACATCGGACCTTCGCCTTTTTTCTTTATTTGCCCTTTTAGCCTTATCCATAGGGTTAAGAAATTTATTACAAAAATGAGGAATATAAAAATAAAAATCTGGTGTGACTGGCGCACAGCACACAACTTTCTCTTACCTTCGGTAATCGAAAGTTGTGTTCTGTGCTTGTCACACCAGATTTTTTGTGCCGACATATATTTAGTTCCCGACAGTACGGAACATATGAATTGAGATGTAAAATTTATAAGTATGGGAAAATATTTATATTTTGTTACCATGGCAACCATTTCTCCTATCTTCCCTATGAAATACAGGAGTAAAGTGGTCTTCAGAAGATTTCAATTGCAAAATGAGAATATACATTTTATAGAGAATCTAAAAAATAATTGATTTTTGAATTTTAAAAAAAATCGTTGGAGCAAATTTTAAGAAAATCGAAAAAAACTGAAAAAGTACATCAGTAAAGAACTAGTACTCTTTGGCCGATTTTGATTAAAAGCTTATTTTTCCGGTCCCGGGTGGTGTTTAATTTAAATATAAAATTTCAACCTCCTAGCTCAATTCCTTCATGCTTAAAATTGAACACACACACTCACACACAGACAGACAGACCATGTCGCGAAAACCACTTTTACTTTCTCTTACCCTATATATGAAATATATAGAGAGAGAAAGTATTGCGATCATGTCAAAAATTCGATGTCGAGATTTTGATGGATATACATGTTTTGAGGTCCCCTGAGTCCAAAAAAGTGGGTCCCGCAAATTGGTCTGTGTGTGTGTATGTGTGTATGTTGTGTGTCTGTGTGTCTGTATGTGTGGAACCATTTTTTTAGCATGAAGGAATTGAGCTACCGGATTGAAATTTTATATTTAACTTAGGTACCTTTGAAGAATCTCAAAATAAGCTTTTGAACAAAATCGGCCAAAAAGTACTAGTACTTTACTGATGTACTTTTTCAGTTTTTTTCGATTTTCTCAAAATTCCCTCCAAGGATTTTTTTAAAATTCATAAATGAACTATTTTTTAGATGCTCTTTAAAATGTATATTCTCATTTTGCCGTTGAAATCTTCTGAAGACCACTTTACTCTTGTTCTTCATAGGAAAGATAGAAATGGTTGCCATGGTAACGGAATTTAAATCTTTTTCTTTTTATTAGATTAAAAATCAATTATTATTTAAATTCCCATTTTTTTTAAATTTATTTGTGTCTTTAATTGTTTCAAAGAAAACATATATGCTCTCTCTCACTTGCAAACATTATCGCCTGTCTCTATTCTTTTTAAATTCCCTTTCCACCTTATCTTCGCATAGGCCTAATGTTAATTTCCTATAGGGATTTGTATGTTAATTTCGATTCAAAAGGGGGTCCCCTTTAGAACTTTTTAGGCATTTAAAATTTTTTTTCCAATTCTTATGAAATTTTGTATTTATTTACGATTCTATATTGTGTATAAAATGTCCAAATATGAGATTAAAATTTTGAAAAATAACCATAGTTTATTTGAAGCAGTCAACATTTAAAATGCAAGTTTGAAACTAAGATGCTATCGGAAACTAAATATATCTCGACACAAAAAATCTGGTGTGACCAGCACAGTGCGCAACTTTCTCTTACCGAAGGGTAAGAGAAAGTTGTGTGCTGTGCGCCAGTCACACCAGATTTTTTACTTTCTCTTACCTATGTATATATGTAATATATATATAGAGATAAAGTATTGGATTCATGTCAAAAATTCGATGTCGAGATTTTGATGGATCTTCACGTTTTGAGGTCCCCTGAATCCAAAAAAGTGGTTTTCGCGACATGGTCTGTCTCTCTGTGTGTCTGTCTCTGTGTGTGTGTGTGGGTGGGAGGGTGTGTGTGTGTGTGTGTGTGTTCAATTTTAAGCATGAAGGAATTGAGCTACGAGGTTGAAATTTTATATTTAAGTTAAACACCCCCCGGGACCGGAAAAATAAGCTTTTAATCAAAATCGGTCAAAGGGTACTAGTACTTTACTGATGTACTTTTTCATTTTTTTTCGATTTTCTCAAAATTCGCTCTAACGATTTTGTTTAAAATTCAAAAATCAATTATTTTTTAGAAGCTCTTTCAAATGTATATTCTCATTTTGCCCTCAAAATTGTTTGAAGCACACTTTACTCTTGTGCTTCATAGGAAAGATAGGAGAAATGGTTGCAATGGTAACAAAATTTAAATATTTTCCCCATGTTTATAAATTTTATTACATCTTGAATTTTAAAATATCGGCGGAAACTAAACTTATGTCGACATGAAAAATCTGGTGTGACAAGAGCAGAACACAACTTTCGATTACCGAAGATAAGAGAAAGTTGTGTGCTGTGCAGTGGCGGATTAATGGAATTTTGTCGGGGGGGCGGTTTTTTTTTTTATTTTTTTGTATTTAAGGATTTTGTGAGCATCTATGGCCATTTAGACCCCTTTCCTATTTATTTAAATTGATTGGTAACAAATTCAATTGAAATTAAAGCCCGGAAATTATAATTTCTTTAGATTACTAGTTTTTATAACATTGTGAATTTCTTCTCGGGGGGGGGGGGCGATCGCCCCTCCCCTTTAATCCGCCCCTGGTGCCGTGCGACAGTCACACCAGATTTGTTTTCAGATCATTTACTTATTTCATCAAAAGCATTAACCATAAGCTCAAGTAACTCAATAATTTTTTTTTTTTATTTTGAAATTCCTATCGGGATCCCCGTTTATTTGCCCTAGGTGCTTTCGTGTACGAAGACACACACCTCAAACCCAACCGGCCTCTGGCCGTAGCCATCTACCGGCACCCCGTGAAGTTACATCATTTCTTGTCTCTAACTCCTCCTCCTGCGTTCGTCTCTAGCTAGTGAACTAATCCTTATTTCTGGTTCCAACCGGCTCCTTATATCCAACCTCTTCTATGCTATGGAGGATGTCCTGGTTTGAGGAGGGACTCCCTCAGCACCGGCGTGTAGCCTACTCCTTTCGAAGAATGCATCACTGAGAGGGAACCTTCTTTACGTCCCTTCCACAGGACGGGATGTCACAGCAACTCCCTCTCCTCGTAGAGTTGCCTGAGGGCTATTGTGGTAAGATCCTATATTCCAATCCAGTGCCTGCTTGAGGATTTGTTTACATTAAATAATATTTTTATTTAATGAAAAATCCCGCATGCCAAGGACTTGAACAGGGATCTTCTTTGCAGAAGCTGACACCCTAGCTCACTACACCAGCGAGCCCTCAGTAACTCAATAAATGAATGTAGAGTCTTATATTAGTCTTTTGTTTTTTATGATTTAGGAGAAATAACAAAAGAATTAGTTTTTTTTTTATTTCTTTTATATACTTTACGAAAAATAAGCAATTTTCATTTTTGTTAAAATTTTTTTAAAATAATTTTTAAGAAATTATTTTTTTTATAATAAAAAGGATACAATTTTTTTTCTTTTCTATTTGTAATAATATATAGAAATTTGAATTTTTTTTTCTCCCTGGGTCCTGGGGGGGGTTAAAACCCTAAAAACCCCCCCCCTGGTTGCGCCACTGAATCTATTATTATATATTTTTTTTTGGACTTCTTGGTGGGGAAACCAAACGATTTATTGAAACGTCTTCTAGGTACTGCAGTACAACTCGAGCAGTGTGACATCTGGCGTTGTCTTGCATAAATAAAAAATTATCACCGACTCTTCTGGCAAATGGCACAACATATTGCTGGATAGCATTAAGATACCTCTGGGCATTTAATATACCAGCATCAACAATGTGCAACTCTGTACTGGCATCAAAACTTATGCCTCCCCTAACCATAATCCCACAGCCGCCAAAACTCTTTTGGGGAGATGTTAACTCCTGCATACCTCTCCCCTTGTCGCCTCCATACTCTCATCCTTCCATCTGGAGAGAATAGAGTGAATATAGTGAATTTTGCGACGATTATAAGTAAATATAAAATAAATATATAATTTAAAATGAAAAATTGTTTTTATAATTCAAATTACACTATTTTATTACATTTTTCAATTTTATGCAATACTTTTGACCAGCAGTTTATAATATAAATATACCTGGTAAATTTTTTAAAAATTCTTGACAGGCAGTATGAAAATATAATTTTTTTTTTTAAATAATAACAATAAGATTGATTAATTAAAAAAAAAAATATATATATTCTAAGGGATTATATAGATAGTTGAATAGATAAAATGTCACAATTCTCCTTTTAGGTTACGAATTCAGGCTGAGAGGGACTTAAGTCGCCAAATTTGACTACTTGAGATGTAAGCTCAAAATCAGGACTTAAGTTCGTATTAAATGTTGGTGCAACACTCTAAGTTCAAATGTAAGATGTAAGACGATCTTGAGACTTGAGATATGTTGGTGCAACTGGGCATAAAGTGTCTACACTCACACACAGACCAATTTGCGGGAGCCACTTTTTTGGACTCAGGGGACCTCAAAACATGTATATCCATCAAAATCTCGACATCGAATTTTTGACATGATCACAATACTTTCTCTCTATATACACTGGTGGACAAAATTTCGAGATGGAAAGCATTTTCACACATGGAAGAGTGGGAAGGTATTCCACAAGCACTCCTAAACTCTCTTCTTAACAGCATGCATACTCGTTGTGCATGCTGTCTATCTGTCAGAGGTGACCACACACCTTACTAGAGGCAAACCGCACCGTGCTAGCCTCACTTTCACTGCCTTCTTTATCATGAATTTCAGACCACATCGGACTATTGGCCATAACTCTTGCCAATGAATTTCACTTTCATTATTGTTTTGCAGACTTCATTGTCATTAAATAAGATTTTCAAATTTTATTTTTTTGTATTCAATATTTCTCGAGATATTTAGAAAAATACTCCATCTCTTAATTTTGTCCACCAGTCTATTTCATATATAGGGTAAAAGAAAGTAAAAATAATAATAAGAACGAATCTCAAAAAGAAGAACGAAAGAATCACGAATGAAGCACGCCAGCGCTCTCTGGTGGCCCAGCGAGTCCCACTGCATTATTCTAGAGATTAGCCTAGGATTCTGATAAGGATTTAAATGTATGGAAAATTAATTTTAGAATATATATGGCCCGAAAATTTGAATCTGACAGGTGGTGCAAATCTATTATCTCAAGATTTTTAAATATTCAAAAGTGATATTTGTTTTGGTTTCTATAATTGAAAAAGAAGAAAACACTATATCCATCAATCAATATATATATATCAATCAATCCCTTAGGGAACGTTTTTTAAAAACATTGATATTTCCCCATCTGGATTATTGCTGTGTTGTCTACAATGACCTAACATCGGAATTAAACACGAAACTCCAGAGGACTTTGACCTCATGTATGAGATTTGTGAAGGGTCTGCGTTTGGACGTGCACATCACTCAGCATCTACGTGACTTAAATTGGCTCACAGTTTAAAGTAAGTACTTTTTTGTAATTTTTTTTTTACAAAAATATGATTACAAAACGCATTAATCGCCATTTATCAAAACCGACTACGCACATTTCTTCATTCAAACATGTACTTTCAGATGGCGTTTTCAGTTTTTGCGGTAATTTGCGGTTTTTGAAAATAAGTCACTTTTAAGTTCAAATTTGTGTGATTTCTTCATTAAACTGGTTTTGTTTTTTTGATTATCAGTGATTTTATTAAATTAACATGTGAAAAGTTGGTGTACATCATGGGCGTACTAGGGGGTGCCGGGGGGACATGCCCCCACCCCCAGAAGGCTCGTGGCCCCCCTTCCCTCCCCCCCCCCCAGAAAGCTCCCTGTCCCAAGAAAAATTGAGTTAATATGGGGCTTTCCAGGCCCCCCGGAGGATAGCTTCAGAAGAAAGTGAAGATGCTTCAGAGGAAGGTGAAGATTATGAGGAGGAGAAGTAGAGGAGGAGCAAGATTTAGAGTCATCTGATAATGGAGAGTCAGATATAGATTCCACCAGTGAAGATTCTAATGAAGATTCATAATTTTTCATTGTTTTTTATATTTGTTTTTTATCTAAAATTTTTATGTACGATACCTACTACTTGAATGTGATATACTTCTTGTCATGTATTTTTTTATTATTTCATCTCTCCTTAAGTACCTACTACTTTATTATCATATATTTCTTATAATACATTATTTTATTACTTGATACCTTTTACTTTCTCTTAGCCTATATATGAAATATATAGAGAGAGAAAGTATTGCGATCATGTCAAAAATTCGATGTCGAGATTTTGATGGATATACATGTTTTGAGGTCCCCTGAGTCCAAAAAAGTGGGTCCCGCAAATTAGTCTGTGTGTGTGTGCGTGCGTGTGTGCGTGCGTCTGTATGTGTGGACAGATTTTTAGCATGAAGGAATTGAGCTACCGGATTGAAATTTTATATTTAACTTAGGTACCTTTGAAGAATCTCAAAATAAGCTTTTGAACAAAATCGGCCAAAAAGTACTAGTACTTTACTGATGTACTTTTTCAGTTTTTTTCGATTTTCTCAAAATTCCCTCCAAGGATTTTTTTTAAAATTCATAAATCAATTATTTTTTAGATGCTCTTTAAAATGTATATTCTCATTTTGCCGTTGAAATCTTCTGAAGACCACTTTACTCTTGTTCTTCATAGGAAAGATAGAACTGGTTGCCATGGTAACGGAATTTAAATCTTTTTCTTTTTATTAGATTAAAAATCAATTATTATTTAAATTCCCATTTTTTTTATTTTATTTCTGTCTTTGATTGTTTCGGAGAAAACATATCTCTCTCTCTCACTTGCAAACATTATCGTCTGTCTCTCCGCCTTCTCTCATAGGCCTAATGTTAATTTCCTATAGGGATTTGTATGTTAATTTCGATTCAAAAGGGGGTCCCCTTTGGAACTTTTTACGCATTTAAATTTTTTTTTTCCAATTCTTATGAAATTTTGTATTTATTTACGATTCTATATTGTGTATAAAATGTCCAAATATGAGATTAAAATTTTGAAAAATAACCATAGTTTATTTCAAGCAGTCAACATTTAAAATGCAAGTTTGAAACTAAGAGGCTATGGGAAACTAAATATATCTCGACACAAAAAATTTGGTGTGACCAGCACGGTGCACAACTTTCTCTTGCCGAAGGGTAAGAGAAAGTTGTGTGCTGTGCGCCAGTCACACCAGATTTTTTGTCTTCTAATGTTTATGTTTTTTCGCATAGGAATGTAAAAAATATAATCATGAGGTAGAAAAACATTTTGATACCCATCATGAAAAAATCCAAAATTTTGAAATTTCCCCCTCCCCTACCTCCTTTTAGTTGGTGTTTTTTGGGATAAAACTACGAAAAACGTAATCATGAGGTAGGAAAACAGATATTTTGATACCCATCATGAAAAAATCCAAAATTTTGAAATTTCCCCCTCCCCTCCCAGTGACCCTTTTGAAGTGGGGATGAAAATTCTTTTAAAAATGAACTCAGAATGTTCCAAAACCCCCAATACCGAAGTTTCTGATTTTTGGCGCGCTAAAATTTTTTTGGGACCACTGTGCATGGAGACCTAACTTAAATAAAAATTAGATGAAGTTCAGGAACCTTTTTCACAATATTCAATAGGATTCGGACTAAGAGGTTCAATTAAAAGTCAAAGGTTTTTTAAACAAAACTTTATTCAGCTTCCTAGCTCTTTTCGTTCTTGAGATATTTTGTTCACAGACACACAGATAGACCAGGTCGCAAAAACCACTTTTTTGGAGTCAGGGGATCTTAAAAAGTGTATATTAGGGTGGACGCAGAAATTGATGTCCGAATATCTTTGGCGGGAACCTCTAGAAAGTTGCCAAATTATGTAAAAGTGAGATAGGGAAAGAATGAGCGTGATCGAATAACCCTAAGACCTGCCTCAACGAGCCTGAAGTTTAGTAAAACTTGATGGAGACCTATCAAGGGTAGCCTTGTCTAAACTTGTAAATCATTTGTGGTATTTAAACCAAAAGCAGGTTTTGCTTTTTTTGATAATACTTTAGATAAACAAATCAAAATTAACATGGCTACAAAACTATTGTCTTTTGAGTTAAGCAAGCATAGTAATGATCAACTCATTGATCAAAGTGAAGCAAACATACAAGACGAAAGGATAGTGAAAGCCAAAATTGATTTGAAAGAAACTCATTCTTTTTTGGACAAAGAGGTAGATTACTTCATTAGGCCGCAAACATTCAACTTCTTTAAAGCCGGCCATTCACGATCGCTCCATCCCTCCAAATGGAGTGATGCCACTCCAAAAACTGACCGTGAGTGGGGAAAAACAAATGGATGACGTGGAGTGATAGGATGAGTTTGTAATCAAATCAGTCCAAATTCCAGTTTCGTCAAGCCATCCTTCCATCACTCCAACTGATTGTGAATGGGGAAATTCACGTGGAGCGATACCAAGCCTTCGCAGCAGCAGTTAATAACCAAACAGAAGCCAATAAAAGTAAATCTGTATCCATATTAATGCAAAATAGGTTATAAGAAAAGCACACACTCTGGATGAAACACGTACTGGACGTGGAGTGACCGTGAATGGGGGTAATTCCCCATGACCTCCAGTGATTGGAACAAGCTCCCTGCGTCTATCTTCCCCAAAACCTACAATCTTCAGACTTTCAAGTCTAACCTCAACAGGCATCTTCTCAGTTCCCGCAGTTGAGTTTCCCCTTTATGCTTCTCCTTTTGTTTTTATTTTCTTCCTGGCTGCATGTGACTATTGGTCATTATAGGTCTTCGGACCTTATGCACCCATTCCAAAAAAAAAAAAAAAAAAAAAAAAAAAAAAAAAAAGTACAGCACCTCTCTCTCCATCTCCATCCTCCCTCTCCTCTCCTCCTCCATTATCTTCATCATTTCCCTCAGCTCCTCTCCATTTTCTTCCATCTTATTAATTATTTGCCTTAGTAGCTCCTCTATGTGGTTCTCTGTTTCGATCCCCTTTGACTTTTTTCCTGGGTGCATGTCATCCTCCCTGTTGGGCGGCCATCTTTGCAGTGGCCCCCTCCCTACCATTACATTCCCCTCAATTAAAAATTTATCCATTTTAGCTTGTCCCTGTATATAGGGCTGGACGGTAATGGATTTTCATTACCGACCTCGATAATGAAAAAAAAACCGGTTTTTCTCGAAAGTCGGTAAAAATTTTTTACCGCCCGCGGAACCAAAATTTGCCGCCGCGGAACATTTTTTTTTTTTCACGGAATCAAAATTTTTTCCCACCCGGAAAAATATTTTACCTTTTTTTTAGAGACGCCAATTTTTTGCCACCCGCGGAACCAAAATTTTTTACCGTCCGGAAAAATCGGTTTTACCGACTTTCGAGAAAAAACCGGTTTTTACCGAATTAGAGGTTCGTTACCGCGTTTTCGGTAAAAAAATTTTTACCGGTTTTTACCGGTAAACCGGTTTACCGTCCAGCCCTACCTGTATATTTGCTTTGCTTTGGTTACCTTTTTGGCTCGAAATGGGTCCTGATCCGGCCGGGCGGAAAATCCTGATGTCTGGAATAAAGACGTCGATTTTTTGAAGGGACAGGAAATTGTCAAACGCCTCACGGTTGTAAACGATACAGCCGAAAGAGGTATCAAATTAATCAAAGAGTGCAATAAGAGCATTACAAGATGAAGAGCAAAAGCAGTATGTTTTGCAAGTTGTTTTTTTTTTTTTTTTTTTTTTTTTTGGAATGGGTGCATAAGGTCAAAGACCTATAATGGCCAATAGTCACATGCAGCCAGGAAGAAAATAAAAACAAAAGAGGAAGCATAAAGGGGAAACTCAACTGCGGCAACTGAGAAGATGCCTGTTGAGGTTAGACTTGAAAGTCTGAAGATTGTAGGTTTTGGGGAAGATAGACACAGGGAGCTTGTTCCAATCACTGGAGGTCATGGGGACAAAGGAAGAATGAAATTGTTTTGTTCTGTTAGTCGTGATCTGAACAGCATAGGGATGCTGGGAAGATGCCTCTCTTGTGTTCCGTGAATATGTTGCATTGGGTGGGATAATTGATTTTAATTCGGCAGAGCATTGACCATGGTAATACCTGTAGAAGAGAGATAGTGAGGATACTCTTCTTCTATGATCTAGTGACTGTAGGGATGCAGTAAGGGTAGAATCACCTATCAGTCTAATTGCACGCCTCTGTATGGCTTCCAAGGAGGAGAGAGCGTCTTTCGACGCCCCTCGCCAAAGGTGGGAACAATATTCAAGACACGGCCGAATTTGGGCTTTATAGAGGATTAGGAGTTGTTGGGAGGAAAAGTAACGCTTCGTTTTGAATAGGAAACCCAATTTCCTTGCGGTAGATTTAACCACAGAAGAGATGTGGTTGCTCCAGGAGAGATCAGATGTAACTGTCACTCCCAGAACAGAAAATGAATCTTTGAACTCGAGACTATTATTTCTGTAAATAAGGGGAGGGCAAATCCTATTTTTTTGTCTAGAAATTAAACAATATTGGGTTTTTTGGGAATTGAATTTTACTTGATTGAGGTTTCCCCATTCCTCCAAGAGACCAAGATCATCATTTATCGACGACACAGCCCCCAGACGACCAGTGGATGAGGTTTCACCAGTCCTGACTGAGTGCAGGGTACTGTCGTCAGCAAAGCAATGAATTGGGTTGGAGGTTACTCCCATGATATCGTTAATGTACATAAGGAATAGGGTGGGAGAGAGGACAGAACCCTGGGGAACACCTGCGTTGATTGAATGCGGAATAGAAGACACACCGTCGACTACAACCGAGATCTTTCGCTCCGTTAGAAAGCTCTCGATCCACTGGGACAGCTCAGAGGATAGGCCAAAAGATGGAAGTTTAGCATAAAGATTTTTATGCCATACCTGATCGAAAGCCTTCGAAATGTCAAGAGCAACTGCAATAGTTTCCCCTTTCATTTCCATGGCTTTGTTCCAGAGGTGTGTGACAAAGCTCAAAATATCCCCAGTCGAACGAGCATGCCTGAAACCATATTGCCTATCATTCATCATTCCGCAATGTTCCAGATGATTTAAAATTTGAATGTTGAGGGCTTTTTCCATAATTTTGGATAGTATGGAGGTTATTGCGATTGGGCGATAGTTGCTGGGAAGAGAGGAGTCACCTTTTTTGGGAATGGGTTGAATATTCGCCAATTTCCAAGAGTCGGGAAAATTTCCCGAGGAAAATGAGAGGTTGAACAACCTGGATAATATTGGGACCAATTCAGGGGAACATTTTTTAATGACGATGGGGGGAATACCGTCAGGGCCTGGGGATTAGTCGATTACTAGCTCCTTAATAACCTTTTTAATTAGTTTATCCCTAAAATGAATTTTATTCATTGAAATTTTATTGGAATGCTGGGTCGGAGGATCGCGACTATTGGCTTTATCGTCGATAGTAGAATTGGATGCGAAGAGAGAAGCAAAGATTTGGGCTTTTTCAAATGGGGTAGTGGCAATTTTACCATCAGGCAAATTAAGAGGTGGAAATGAAGATGAGGAAAAGTTACGGCCTACTGCCTTGGCCAAAGACCAGAAGCGTCGACTACCATTTGGGCAGGATGCCAATTGGTCTCATTTCCTCTGCTCGAAGGTCCTTTTAGCCTCATTGATGGTCTTCTGACATTGGGCGCTGGCCTTACGAAATCTATCCCACTCCAACGGATCATGAGACAGTTTCCAGTTGTCATATGCTTGATTTTTTGCGCTAGTGGCTTTCACACTTGGACATTAAACCATGGTTTGGATTTTTTTCCCTTTTGATATATTTTAAAGGGTACGTACATTTCCATACCCATGATTATGGCTTCTGTGATAGAGTCAGCCGCCTGAGAAGCATTGGTTCCGTTGAAGCAGTAATCATTCCATGGAAAAGACGAATAGAAGATTCTTAGGTCATCCCATTGGGCTGAGTGGAATTGCCAAATTTTCCGAGGGATGCGTTTTAGATGGTTAGTGGGAGATGTCTTGAATACTACCGTGACAAGGGAGTGGTCGGAAGTGCCAAGAGGGGGGCTACTGAAGGGAAGTAAGAGTGTGGGTTGGAGGTAATAAATAGGTCTAGAAGATGGGGGGCATGTGTTGGATTGTCTGGAACACGTGTGGGTTCACCAATGATTTGGGTGAGGTCGCAAGAATCGCAAAAATTCTTGGCTGCTCTCCCTGCAGCATCGGTGGTGCCCGAGTATTTCAGCCAATCTTTGTGGTGAACGTTAAAATCACCTAGGAAGGAGATTTCATTTGACGGGAATTTGGTTTGGATAGTATTGACACATTCTGTGAGATGGTCGAAAAAGTAAGTATGGTTGCTAGCGTTGGGGTAACGATAGATACAGCATAGGAAATGATTCGATGATTTGGCTGAGATTTTGAGCCATAGTATATCGAAATCGTTAGACTCGAGTTCATGTATTCTCCTACAGGAAACATCTGATCTTACATAGGCGCAGATGCCTCCCTTAAAGCGAAACTTATCAAGGATATGGTAGTTAGGGTAATTAAGGTGAGGGGCTCCTGAGTTGGTTGTTGAAATCTGGGTTTCTCCAAGAACATGAATTTGGGGATTGACTCGTTCGAGATGGTGGTGGACGGCATTAAGGTTTGAGTTCAGTCCTCGAATATTGGTGAACTGAATTGTGAAATCCTTGTTTGGAAATTTAAGAGGATTTTTCCTCATAGAACCCGCGGGAGTAGCCTCCACCCGGAGATCCGAACGGGAGGCTAGTTTAACTCCGGAAAATTTTACTCTCGCTGATTCCATGAGGATATTGTTAATTTGGTTTTTTTTTTTTTATGGAAGTAAGGGAAAAGTTGCTGGATTGGCTGGATGGATTTTGGGTTAAGGGAGAAGGAAAGGCGGAGGAGAATGAAGAGAAGAGAAGAAGAGAAAGAAGAGAGCCGGAATTCCTGGCCAGAGCCTGTATCTACGCTATGACTAGCATAGACACCAGAAACATGGATCAAAGGCATTAGTAACCAGATAACCATTCTTAAAGTCTATAGACCGCCCAAAGTGGGATTTTTCACTGATCTTGAAAATGTCTTACTCAATTATTGTCCTCTTTATTCTAATGTTGCTGTTTTGGGTGATTTTAACACCGATTTTAATAGTAATTCTTCTGATAAAATTTACTTGAACAATTTATTTACTTCTTTCGGGTTAAAAATTATACCATTAGAATCAACACATTTCACGGCCAACTCTCATTCTTGGATAGATCTCGTTTATTAATGAGGAATTAGAAGAAAAATTAATTTCGAAAGGACAAACTCAAGTCCCTTTTCTTTCATCCCACGACCTAATCTTCATGGAACTTAATATTACAAGACCAGAGATATCCCCCACGACTGTGACAGGTAGAGATTTTCGAAACTTTAACCACAACAGTTTCCTGGAAGACTTAGCGACTCTCGACTTGTCTCTTATTTACTTAGAAAAAAATATTCAAAGATTTTTCATTTGAATTCGCTTATCCTGCAAATTTTTGACAAGCATGCTCCCCTAAAAACGTGGACGAGCAGGCATCGGCCATCGCCTTGGATCACGGAGGGGACGAGGGATTTAATCAGGACTCGTAACAGGTATAGAAGGTGGGCGCTTAGATCGGGGGATGCGGCTCTTTTTAATGAATTTCGTAGAATTAGGAATGTTGTGACGTCACGAATTCAAAGGGAAAAAATAGCCTATTTCACGAAGTTCTTCAACAATAACAAAGCAAATATGGGGTCGACCTGGCGTAAAATCACTGAACTGGGTTTGACAAACGGCTCGTCTCCGAATCCCCCAATTGCGATTGACCTGAATCAATTAAATGATTTTTTTGTGTCGTCTGGGCGTCGGACTGGTAGTCGGATTGCCACAATTGATCACTTCCCCGAATTTGATTCTAGCAAGTTCTTTTTTCCCCACATTGATCCTATACTGGCACTGGCCTGCTTCAATAAGTCGAAATCAGAAGCCAAAGGAACTGACAATATATCTCTAAAGCTCATCAAACTATCTCTCCCATGCCTTCTTCCAGTGTTTATACACATTTTCGACTGCTCTCTTCAAGAATCCTATTTTCCAGATATTTGGAAAACATCCATTATAAGACCTTTACCCAAACTAAAGAATCCCCTAGACTGCTCAGACTATCGCCCAATATCACTACTGTGTACAATGTCTAGGTTACTGGAGAGAATTGCACACCACCATTTACTGAAGTACTTTGGCGAGTCGCAGTTTCTTGATGCTTACCAATCTGGATATCGTCCTGGCCATAGCACTCAATCAGCTCTCTTAAAAGTGAGCGATGATATTAGGCTTGCTGTAGACAGAAAACAAGTGACAGTGATGGTATTGTTCGATTTGAGTAAGGCCTTCGATCTGGTCGACCACTTTCTATTAATAGAGAAGCTCAAGAGATTGAAGATGTCAAATTCTGTATTGAAATGGCTTATCTCATACCTAACACACCGCAAGCAGATAGTTGTTGATGGGGACAAACAGTCTCGACTACTAGCTATGCACTCTGGGGTACCTCAGGGTTCGGTGTTGGGGCCCCTATTATTCTCAATCTATATAGCGGACATTAAGGAGAACATCAAATTTTGTAATTATCACCTTTTTGCTGATGACCTTCAGATTTACATTTCGAGTCCACTATGCGACATAGAGGATGCTGTAGCCAAGCTGAATCAGGACGTAGGTAGGATCTGTGGATGGGTTGACGCGAACAATCTGAGAATTAATGCTAGCAAGACCAAGGCTATAATGTTCGGAAGCCTGGCATACCTTAAGAAACTGTCTCATGTCAGCCCAGTCAAGGTGAATGACATGGTTTTGCCTTATGCCGATTCGGTTAAAAATCTTGGTGTGATATTCGATTCCGCACTGACCTCGAAAGAACAAGTTCTCAGTGTCTCCCGCAAGGTTTTTAGGTCTCTTTATCAGCTTAGGAGGAGCCAGGGATGCTTGCCGACTCCCATAAGAAGGCTTGTGGTAAATTCATTAATACTGCCTCATTTTGATTATTGTTGTTTGGTGTATAATGATGTCAACAGAGAGCAAAGCCTTAAATTGGACAGGGCTCTGAATGCTTGCGTGAGATTCATATTTGGAGCATCTAGGTATGAGCACATCACTCCATATTATGGGATACTGGGGTGGATGCGATTGGCACAGAGGAGGACCCATATTCAGGGTGTCTTCCTGCACTCTTTCTTCAGAAGTGGAAGGCCAGGTTATTTATTGGAGAAATTTGAATGCTGGGGGGCGACGAGGGTTAGGCCTCTGCGGGCCGGTTTGGATGCCTTGACGATGCCCATTCATAGGACAAGCACATACGGGGGATCGTTCCATGTGAGCTCGGTGAGGCTATGGAATGGGCTCCCCGAGAGTGTTCGAGTTGTGAGAGGCAGGGAGTGGTTTAAGAGAGACTTGGCGCGTTTACTCTTGGAGGGTTAGGCGTTTCACTTGAATCAATTCATGGGAATATAATGTATAAATATAGGTAAAAAAAAAAAAAAAAAAAAAAAAACAGAGTGCAGCGGATGTTGTGGTTGTGTGACTGTGATGATATTGATGAGGTATTGAGAGCAAATGTAAGCTAATGATGTAAAGATTATTGTAAAGTGTTCAAAGAGAACGTTAGGTTCTCAGAACAATAAAGTTTTTTTCATTCATTCACTTGCAAACATTATCGTCTCTCTCTACTCTTTTTAAATTCCCTTTCCACCTTATCTTCGCATAGAAACAATGTTAATTTCCTATAGGGATTTGTATGTTAATTTCGATTCAAAAGGGGGGTCCCCTTTGGAACTTTTTACGCATTTAAAATTTTTTTTTCCAATTCTTATGAAATTTTGTATTTACGTTTTATACAAATTGTCAACTTTTAAGAGGTTCCCGCGGAAGATACAGCCAAAAAAAAATTTCTTCCCTTATACCTTGCAACCACCCTAGTGTATAGCCTATCCATCAAAATCTCTAATCTAATCAAATATTTGACATTAATTTAGTACTTTCTCTCTAAAAAATAATTAATTAGTTTTTTTTTTTTTTTTTTTTTTTTTTTTCAAAATAAGAAAGGTAAGATTTGAAAAAACCCAATGAATTCTGAGTTATTAATTATAAAAATTGTATATACTCAATTTTTCTTCAACTCATTTGTTAAACTACTTGTTGTTAAACTATTTGTTAAAAATTGATTTAAAAAAAAATCGTCATAGATATTTATAATATTATTTATAAGATTAAATCTCAATTAACTTTAATTATCGCCCAAATTTTGTTAATAGAGATTAAATGTTTAAGAAGATTCTAGGTACTGGGAATTAAAAGTACTGGTGCTAGAAGCAATGTAAGTAATTTAAGTACTTTTTAAAATACTAAGTAGTTTTTTTTAAACAAGTACCAGTACTTTTTCTAAAAAGTACTGGAAATTTCAGTGCCAGTATGTCACAGTAAAAGTATAATTGAGACTTAGGGAGGTTTTTGAGGGTGAAAATAAAAGAGGTGAATAAAACAACTGAATATAAACTTTAATTAATGAGCGCATACACTCTTCACTACTGGTACCTCCCGACTGCCCGCCTGAGTTGCCTTCGCTCTCCCTGTCAGCCGGTGGGAGTCCAACGTTCAAAGTCTTAATAAATGTGACATTCTCCCTCGCCTTAGAAAAATCATACCAATAGCAACAAAACATTAACAATATTATAGAATACAAACACAATATAACTATCACTTATTTTCTATAATTTTACTAAAACAATTCAAAAGTAAATACATTCTTTATATAATGCTCAAAACTAAATACAATCAAAATGTGTAAATAAGTATTAGTACTAAATCAATTAAATACCCATTCTAGCTACTTTTCAAAATAAATCATTTTCAACAGCTAAAACAATCAAACACAATAAGTATTTTATCAACTACAAACTCTTCACTCATCCACATATTGTTTCAAAGATTCCACATGCCATCTACCACACATTTGTCCTTTATTATCGACTAGTTCATATACATTTGGAGAAATCGCTTTACTAATTTTAAAAGGACCTAAATATTTAGGAGCCAATTTGGCAGAAAAATATGAACCCGCGTCAGATTGAACAAAATTTTTCCGCCACACCCAATCACCCTCCGAAAAATTACCTGGTCTTCTTCTTAAATTATAATGATGCTGATTCCTTTGGTATGCTTTCAACAGCCGAGACTGAACTTGAAGAAAAAGCTTATTCATTTCCTCTAAACTCGATACATAACATTGGCGATCATCGTTCCCTATTGAATCCTTCTCGAACCAACTGCCGGATATGGGAAGCTCACGACCGAAATTCAGGAAATTCGGTGAATAACCGGTGACCTCATGGACAGCTGAATTCAAGGCGAATTGGATCTGGGATATGTTAAGATCCCATTCCCTATGATTCTCACCCACATAAGAAGCAATCATGGTTTTAATCACTCTATTTGTACGCTCAGTCGGATTGGCTTGAGGATGATAATATGGGTTGAACATAAGTGTGACTCGATACTTCTTCGCCAGTCCGTTGAGCAATTTTCCAGCATACTGCTTTCCATTATCACACTGGAGATATTGAGGAACACCATAAACCAGAAAAACACATTCTTCTAAGAGCCTAACCACGGCCTGAGCTGTAGCCTTCTTCAAAGGAAAGAATAGGGCCGACTTTGTAAAATAATCGCACACAACCAGAAGAAATCGATTTCTGTTCTTTGACAAAGGGAATGGTCCTTGAATATCACTTGATATCATCTGCCATGGTCTTGAAGGCCGCCTCTGAGAACCCATAAGGCCTTTGGGTTTTTGCTGTTCAACCTTATATCTGGCACAAACCTTGCATCTTCTAACATAACTCGACACATCCTGTTTCAATTTTGGCCAATAGTAGTTAGTAGAAACTCGTTTCCAAGTCTTGAAAATACCCATGTGCCCGGATAGAGGGTCATCATGACATTCGAAGAGAATCGTTTCACGCAAACCTCCAGGGACACAGAACTTCCAAGCAAGGGTTTCATCAAAATGACATCGATAATCAGGCATATGTTTATATAGTCTTCCATCTTCCAGTTTCCAATCTGGATAATCTGCCGGACTAGAGGCCACACGTGACTCCATCCGGCGGTACCACCTATCCTTCATACCATCAATGGTCACCAAGTTAACGCTAGCCCTTGATAATGCATCCGGAACGACATGTTCTAAACCCTTACGATGAACAATGGTAAAATCATATTGCTGCAAACGCAAAGCCCAACGGGCTAGTCTGCCAGAAGGTTCTTTTAAGTTGGTCAGCCATCTAAGAGATGAATGATCCGTGACGACTTCAAAGTGATATCCTTCCAAATAGGGACGAAACTTCTCGATAGACCACAACACAGCAAAACACTCCTTCTCAGTAGCGCTATAGTTCATTTGTTCCTTATTCAACAAATGGCTAGCGTAGGCAACGACTTTATCTCCATTTTCATAGCGTTGAACTAACACACTCCCTACCCCAAAATCGGAAGCGTCAGTCTCTAAAACAAAGGAGCGATTGAAATCCGGACATGCCAAGACAGGGGCCTGTACCAATAGTTCTTTTATAGTCTTAAAAGCGTTTTCAGCGTCCTCCGACCACTTCCAAGGTGTAGACTTAGATGTTAATCGAGTCAATGGTTTTATGATCGAGGCAAAACTAGGGATAAAACGACGATACCAGGACGCCATGCCTATAAGACGTCTAAGTTCTTTCAAAGAATGCGGTCTTGGATATTCCACAAAGCATCATCATAATCATAAGGCAAAAACTCCTCCCTCAGCTCCTCAACCAACTCTGCCCATGAGCTCACACTGCCTCTCACAGATCTAAACCAAATTAACGCTGGACCCGAAAAGAGATCAATCGCGCCGTCCCATAAAGTCTCATCACTAACCCCTCTCGCAATCTTGAGCTCGGCAACCCTCTCGACAAAAGCGTTCACACTCAGATCGTCCGATTGACCAGAAAAGGTAATGCCCCACTTGTACAGTTTACCCTGAACTCTCGAAGGAGCCACGCAAGGAAGATCACCAGCAAAGTGTTTGGGAACAGCCGGACTGGATACAGACTTCTCCTCGTCTCGTTCCCTGTCACCTCCAACCTGCCTCGCATGATCAGTGTGAGGAGTGGCGGATACTGACTTCGCCTCTATAAACGACGCATATTGCCCCTCAGCAAGCTTAAGAGCAGCATGTAACTTCCCCACATCAGAGCTATCAACTTCCTTAGAGATCCGCAACCTCGCGACGCGCGTATTCAAATGGAGAAGCCTCGACTCAACGTACTTATTGGTGACCTTAGAATCGGCGTTTAAGCAACCAAATATCGCGCCGGCTACATCAAAAAATTTCTTCCGGCATCCGTCTAATTCCAGAGAGACATCAGCAATCACAAACGAAGGCGCATTGTCCAGCTTAGCTTCCTTGGAGAAAGCGGTTTTTAAACTCGCCCGCATATCGTCCACATACCCCGACGCATCCATCCCCCTCAGGCCCAGTTCATACTCGAGTTCATCCTTCAGCAAACGGTACACATCCATCCTTGAAAATCACCACCGAAACAAATTCACGAACAAAACACCCGCAAACGAACGTACATACGCACACACCGAAAATCAGATAGAAATATAACAAGAAAAATGTCTCATAAAAAAAATGCAAGTCCGCTCAAATAACAAATCACGAAAACATATAACTTGCGTAAAAAAATCCAGCTTCGAAATATCAAAAAAAAAAAAAAAAAAAGTCACCTCCCCTCCAATCCACCAATCCACTTTTCACAGCCGGGCAACTCTCTCATAAAAAATATATTTCATTCCTCACCTCAATCAAAAAAAATTTAAAAAAATCAAACTCAACCAAAAGAGAATCCATATAACAACCGAGATATTTCAATAAAAAAAAAATACAGGTCCACTTATAATAATCCACGGAAACACGACAACGCACCAGTAAACAGTTCCACGAAATACGCACACACACACAGCCCGACCGACAGCATCCCTCGAGACGAACAGGGTGCACCAGGGCGAGCGGAGTTGTGCCAAAAAAAAAAAGTCACGTAACTTGACCGCCACGAGAAAAAAAAATCGCGAAACAAAAACAGTCAAGGGGGGGGGAGCAGATGTGTCACCAGGGTTCTTCAAAAGTTGGGCGCCAAAATGTCACAGTAAAAGTATAATTGAGACTTAGGGAGGTTTTTGAGGGTGAAAATAAAAGAGGTGAATAAAACAACTGAATATAAACTTTAATTAATGAGCGCATATACTCTTCACTACTGGTACCTCCCGACTGCCCGCCTGAGTTGCCTTCGCTCTCCCTGTCAGCCGGTGGGAGTCCAACGTTCTGGTTTTCGGAGGCCTGTAGGCAAGATCAGGCTCCAAAAGCAAAGTCCTGGGGTTCACAGACGAAGATCGGCAGGCCCTTGCTCTAATTCTGGCTTCTTCGATATGCTTGCATAAGCGCCGAAGCTCATCCACTGACTTTACGGTCGTAAGACTAAGGCGTTCAATGTAAAATGGCTGGAGATTCTTCCTAAAAATCCTTAATCGCGAATTTTCATTAGGGGGGCTCGAAAGCCTGTTAAATAGACCATTCATCGCCGCGATATAGACCCCAGTGGGTTCATCCTCTCCTTGAACACGGGCTCGTATCGTATCCCACAAAGCATCATCATTTATTTAAGCCATCTGGATACCAGATGGCTTAAATAAAAATGCCTGGACCCCATATATGTATATTTATCAATAACGGATATCGTAAAAAGTCTTATATGGCCTGAGTTGCCGAAAAGACTGTGTGAATGTGTGTGTGAGTGTGAGTGTGAATGAGAAAAAAAGTGTGAATGTTTAAAAAAAAAAAAAAAAAAAAAAAAAAAGCATCATCATAATCATAAGGCAAAAACTCCTCCCTCAGCTCCTCAACCAACTCTGCCCATGAGCTCACACTGCCTCTCACAGATCTAAACCAAATTAACGCTGGATCAAATTTAAAAGTACTTAAAGTAAAGTACTGGAAGTACTTAAATTTACATAGTAATTTTTTTAAGTACTAAAAGTACTGAGTATATTTATTTTTTTAAGAAAGATTCGCATCTTATAATTTTTTTATCGATGTATTAAATATTTTAATAATTTTTGTTAATAATGAAATTAAAATGTTAACTGAATATGTTTTAATATTAAGAGTGAAATTGAATTTAACAATTATTTTTATTTTATTGGAAATAAAAAAAATAATTTAAAATATTAATTAATTGGGTGTGAGCCCTTGAAGCCAACACACGGCCAGGCTCGAATTTAATTCGCATTGAACCGCTGAGGTGAGCACATCGTGTTGATTGGCTCCCCAAACAATCTCGACGTCTTTTTTTTAAACCTGGACCCGAGCGTCAATATTCTTCTGGTCCATGGTGGATGTTAAATCCATGCTCACTTGAATTATCAACCGGTGAGCTTCTTGCTTGGGCTCTCTCTATTGACCAGGCAATCTTTGGAAGTTCTGTGAGGAGACGCCTGAAATCTGTTACCGCCTGCGCGGGATTCTTCTCCGTATCATCAGGTATGCTGTGACGACTCCTGTCCCCGAAACCCCATCCCCTGTGATATTGAGCGCAGTGTACAAGTATGGCGCCTACCTTATTTAAATAATTGATCAATATTTTTTTTAAAGAGATCGATTTTATTTTTTTCGTAAATAATATACACAATTAATATACATAAATAATAAAAAAATCTGGTGTGACTGGCGCACACCACACAACTTTCTCTTACCCTTCGGTAAGAGAAAGTTGTGCACCGTGCTGGTCATACCAGATTTTTTGTGTCGAGATATATTTAGTTTCCCATAGCACCTTAGTTTCAAACTTGCATTTTAAATGTTGACTGCTTGAAATAAACTATGGTTATTTTTCAAAATTTTAATCTCATATTTGAATTTAAACTTTCGACCGTTGGTTCTCGTTGAAACATTTTGTAAATTAAAATTAAATATACAAATTAAACACTAGGTTATTTGTTTCAAAGGTTTTATTAATTAAAAATTAACACTTAATACGTATTTCGACAATTTCTTGTCATCATCAGAAGTGATTACATTCTAATACATGAAAGCAGGGAATAAACGGGAAGGGACATCACGTAGTAAAAAAATGGAGTGGGCTGATACAGCGTCCCCTACTGGTGTCTACCATTTTTGGCGCCATATTTAAATATAAAATCGAAAGGTTTCTTGCCAGGAAATAAGGATTTTCTCCTGAATGAATCGAAAAACTATATGCTCACTCAAATGAATCTTAAGGGTTCTCGCCCAAATGAATAAAGTTGTTAGTGAAAAGGTTTTTTTTTTTTTGATAAATAAAAGACAAAGTTCCAAGTGAACATGTGCATTTATTAAAAAAGAAAAATAAATTGATTAAAGAAAATAAACATTATTTTTGTCCTTGAGAAAAACGAATAAAAAATATATAATATATTTGTTAACATATTAATATAATATTAAAAAAATGACTAAAGCATATAAAACATTTCTTTTTTCTCGAAAATTTCTATAAAAGGTCTCGAGTTTAAAGTTAAAATAATAAAATTAATATCAAATGATTAAAGAATAATATTTAAATATAATATTTAAAAATTAATACCTCCAAACTTCCAAGAAAATATAAATTCAGCTAAGAACATCATGTTTATATAAAAATGATTAAGACTGATGAATGATTTTGAATATAGCTTTGAATGATAGCAATGTATCTTATAGTTATTTATGTAGATAAATGTGAATTATAATGAGAAAAAAAATTAAAATCTCTACTCTGAAATTATATTTTTTTCTTTTTTTTTTAATACCCTATGCTTCTATATATATTCGACTTTATTAAAATAAAAAAAAATAAAAAAAAATATATATATATATATAAAGTTATATTTTGGTATAGAATGATTTGGGAGAGCATATTGGTGGGCGGAGCCACGCTTCGAACGCCACCTGGCCGACTGCCGAACAAACGTTTGACAAGTTTGACAGGCTTTCCAATCTATATTATCTATGGTTGAAATGGCTGTTGATAAGGTAGACGACTTGGTGGCTTGGTTTCTTCCCAGAAATTGGCAGTCAATGTTTTTGACGTAGATAATTTTTTTCCGCGACTACTAGCACCTCTATCGGCCAATGCTGTCTCTACGTATACCAATGAATCAGTCTGAACATAGGAACTATATCTCAAAAAACGCTTCAAGTTTCTCCATTGACTTGTCCCCCCCCTGCATGAAAGTAGATACAGCATATACTATACATATATACACTAGAAGCAGTGGTACCAACTGCAATACATCAAAGTAACAAGAAAATGTTGCCAACATAACTCAATATGAACTTAATTAATATAACAAAATTAAAAGACATACAATAAAAAGGAAATTAACATATAAAAATTTTTTTAAAAATATAAATAATGACAATAATAAATCAGGGAGGTAGGGAGGGACAATAAGCTGCGAACATAGGCGAGGTAATAGTCTACCGAAGTGGGAGGGTGAGGAAGCTTATCCGCCATCTTGCTGCGCACAAAACATTAAACCTGTGCATTGGAACCTGTGTAAAAAGTATAAGAATTAACAAGCGAATAATTAATGAAAAAATAATTAATAGTATCAACTATTTATCATATAATATATAAGGTATGTTTTTATGATTATTTTGCCCTTATTCATCTTATATCGAAGTTAAATAATTAATATTTTTATCATTATTTTAAAATTTATTGACAACTCTCTTTGAGGTTAAAACTTTTATTTTTTTATTTTTTTACTACCAAATAAGTAGTTTTTTATCATTATTTATTTATTTCTATTTAGTTTTTTCTCATATAAAGGATTTTTTTTTCAAAAGGAAGCAAATTGTTCGACATATGGTTGTTCCAATCGTAGCGATGAACCAGGCAAAAGTAAAATGCAAAAAATAGAGGAGATTTCAAGGAAAATAACTTTTCACTTGTAAGTATACATTATATCAACGTTCTAATTAGCAAAGTGCCTAACTCCATTTTTGTTTATTTTTTAGGAGATCCAAAAAACATTTGATTGTCATTTTTAGAGCCACTGAACATTTTGAAATTGAATTTTCTTATTAAGAAGCATTGAGACAATTCCTTCTTCTTATGTAAAATAAAAGCGAATTAAAAAACATTTTTATAAAATTTTTAATTGACAATCTATTTTTTCCCATTATCCCAAACATTTCTGGCGGCATGTAAGTTTGCTGATAAGTGTGAGGAATTATTAAAGAAAAAAATATATAGAAATTTTAAAAGCAATTAAACGACTGTCTTCTACTGGAATTTAAATTTTATTAAATTATTTAATTACAGAAACTTCGAGGACGTTTGTTCCCATCATCAGTATGATACAATACAAATTTAGATAAAAATATATATATTTAATATTAGGAACCGACCGAAGTTTCGGCCAATTTTTGTATATGAAATACAAGTTTCTGTTTCGGCTGAAAATCTTGTTATATTTATTTTTTCCAAGGCCAATGATATGGTCATTAAGTTACTGTCTAAATTTTATAAAATTTGAACAGTTTATTATATTATCCAACTTATTGATGAATATTTCAATTTCCCATATTCAAATTTTATTTAAGGTGCGCTTATATTTTATTTAATGTGATTAATCTAAAAAAATCTTGAATCTTGAAAATAAAAAAAAGAGCTTCTAAAAGTTGTAGATATTTTAAAAAGCTTTAATTAAAAAAAAAAAAATTGAGTTTGATAGTTTCAAAATTGTGGCCGCAACCTCTCAAACTCTGCACCTCGAAACGCGCACCTTAACTCCTTAGCAATGATAAATGACACCGTATAATATGAATTATTATTTGTAATTTATTTAAAATTGCTATTTTTGAGAGATTATTATTCACTTTTTATAAGTAAAAAAACATCTCAAATAGCTTATATCACTTAATTAGGAAATTTTTGCGCTCTTAAGAATATTTACTTTTTTTCTGATTTTAATTTTTTTGTGGACTAAAAACCTAAAAAAATAAAGAAACTATAATTTTAAATAGTCCGTTTATTCGTTTATTTATTTAGGGGGCAGTATAATATTGAAAATCTTTATTAAAACTATATATAATTTTATATTGCGTTCAATGGATATTTCAATGTTTTGTGCGCACCAAGATGGCGGACGTGACGTAGCCGTGACGTAGGCGGTCGACTCGCTTCTCAGCTCAATGTCCCTCCCTTCCTCCCTGTAATAAATACTCAGCTCAAACCATTTTTTTTTTTTTGTCACGTTATATATATATATATATATATATATATATATACATTCGAAAAAATTCACGTCCGATGTAAATATAAACTAGTTTATATATATATATATATATATATATATATATATATATATATTTTTATATAAGTGTACAAAAAAAAAAAAAAAAAAAAAATGGTTTGAGCTGAGTATTAATTATTATTGTCATTATTTATATTTTTAAAAAAATTTTTATATGTTAATTTCCTTTTTATTGTATGTCTTTTAATTTTGTTATATTAATTAAGTTCATATTGAGTTATGTTGGCAACATTTTCTTGTTACTTTGATGTATTGCAGTTGGTACCACTGCTTCTAGTGTATATATATATAGTACTAGTCGCAAAGCCCGCCTTCGGCGGGCTTTCCGCCTAGCCAGGGGGCTTTGCTCGCCTTCGGCGAGCAAGTTTATTCCCAATTTGGGATATTTCTTGTTGCAATGCAAGTGTTAAGATGTTAAGGAAGGATCTTATATTCAAGCGAGGCGAGGGTACCGATTGGGATCAGCACAAAAGGGTCTGTTTATGACTGTTTAAAGGGTCAGTCACCTGAGTCCTCTCTTCGTTTTTCAACTGCTGCGTAGCCCCCCACCCCCAGCCCATAGTCAGGTAGGAAGCTGTTTCACAGAGCATAAAGGACGCTCTCTAATTTCCTAGCCAACTTGTTGATTTTGTGTTCCCATATTGAAGAAATTTGATTATAATTAATTTTCCAAAACATTTAAGAGATTCAAATTATTACTACGTTACTCCCAGAGCCATGTATTATAGGTGTACTTAATTTCAAATGGATTCATTGAAAATTGTGGATTTCTATAGAACATATACATACATATTTACATACATACATACATTTTTCCCATTTCATTTTTATATATATAGATTTTTATATATATAGATATGCTGTATCTACTTTCATGTATTAGAATGTAATCACTTCTGATGATGACAAGAAATTGTCGAAATACGTATTAAGTGTTAATTTTTAATTAATAAAACCTTTGAAACAAATAACCTAGTGTTTAATTTGTATATTTAATTTTAACTCATATTTTGACATTTTATACACAATATAGAATCGTAAATAAATACAAAATTTCATATGAATTGGAAAAAAAAATTTTAAATGCGTAAAAAGTTCCAAAAGGGGGGTTTTGAATCGAAATTAACATACAAATCCCTATAGGAAATTTACATTGGCCAAATGCGAAGCTAAGGTGGAAAGTTTAAAACGCGTAGAAAAAGAGAAGATAATTTTGTGTGTGTGTGTGTGAGAGAGAGAGAGAGAGAGAGAGATGTTTTCTCCGAAACAATTAAATTAAAGACAGAAATAAAATAAAAATAAATGGGCGTTTAAATAATAATTGATTTTTAATCTAATAAAAAGAAAAAGATTTAAATTCGGTTACCATGGCAACCAGTGGCGGTCCCAGGATTTGGTCAAGGGGGGGGCCCAAATTTTTTTTTTTTTTTTATTCATTTAAGCTTTTTTTCGGCAGCGAAAGCCATTTAAATCCCGTCTCTATTTATTTCACCGGGATTGTTAGCCAATGGTCCAAAATTTATGTAGAGAAGGTGAAGAGGCAGTGGCGCACACCAGAAGAGTAGTGGGTAATAGGGGTGATATTTATTTAGTTCCGGATTCAAATTAGCATTGATAAAGAACTGTATCCGTTTACAAATTTTATAATATGCTAAAACAAAACGGTACAATTTTGAAGACTCGTGTCAGAACATATTTCGCTCGTCATTGAGTACCGAAGATGCCCTCGGGCCTTGGTGTAATAGGTAGCGTGCTGGCCATTTGTACCGCGGGTTCGCATCCCGTCTCATGCGACAATTTATTTCAATTAGATCGGCTACCAATCCAATTGAAATAAATGGCCTTCGATGCCGAAAAAGATCTTAAATGAAATTAAAAAAAAGAAAATTGTCCGAAAATCATTTAAACAATTGTATTGCCTAATTTGAATAATATCAAAATGATACGTCACTCTCGCTTAGTAGCCATCTTCAAAAAGTTTTAATAGCCACCTTTTAACCCTTAAACAATGTAGAGCTATATTTCTGTAACCGTTAACATACACGAAAACATGAGCAAGTCAAAAATTGATCAATTGTAAAAAATTACCAAGTTTACTGAAATATCATGATTAATAAAATAATCACTGTGCTACAAGAAAAAAAGCCCCGAGAAAATTCCTTCAGATTCTTAAGTCAAATGATCTCCTGAATCCAAATATGACCTCCGTTTTCCTTCACCACGTACCGTTTTCGGGGGGGGGGGGAGCCCTCTACTTATTTCCACCCCTTTTCGTTAATTATAGGGCCACGAAAAAAATTTGGAGGGATGAAAAGGAATATTTTAGCCTTAACATTTCTTCAGAAGGTCTAGAGAAGTGAAAAGTTAAAAAACATTAACATTTGGATCCAAGGGGGGGGGGGGGATGTGGGGGAGGATTTTGTCGCTTAAAATGCAAAAAAATCATTAAAAATAATCATCAAAATCATTTTCAAATGATCGATTTTTTCACAATTTTTTCATTGATTTTCTACATATTCCAGCGGACAGACCCACCTCACCCTTCCTTAAACATCCCTCAACTAAAAAAAAATATATAGGACAAAGCGGGTGGGGTGTGAGCGATTCCGAAGCGCTTGCAAGAAGATGGAAGATTCACAGCTCAGTTGGTCAAATTGGCAAATATGAGCCTATAACTTTTTTTTTGGGCTGATCTCCACAAATTTAAAGTTATATTTACGGATTCTTCTAAGTCCTTCAATATTGCCATATTTTATCTAAAGGGGTAGAAATTATTTCTTGTCAAAGTTTGAAAAAAATTCTTCTTGCAAGGGCTTCGGAATCGCTCACACCCCACACCTGCTTTATCCTATATATTTTTTTTAGTTGAGGGATGTTTAAGGAAGGGTGAGGTGGGTCTGTCCGCCTGAATATGTAGAAAATCAGTGAAAAAATTGTGAAAAATCAGAAAAAATTGATCATTTTTAATGATTTTTTTGCATTTTAAGGGACAAAATCCTCCCCCGCATCCCCCCCCCCCTTAGATCCAAATGTTAATGTTTTTTAACTTTTCACTTCTCTAGACCTTCTGAAGAAATGTTAAGGCTAAAATATTCCTTTTCATCCCTCCAAATTTTTTTCGTGGCCCTATAATTAACGAAAAGGGGTGGAACTAAGTAGGGGGCTACCCCCCGAAAACGGTACGTGCTGAGGGTAAACGAAGGTCATATTTGGATTCAGGAGGTCATTTTACTTAAGAATCTGAAGGAATTTTCTCGGGGCCAGAAAAAAGTTTCATTTTGTAGCACAGTATAATCATACCTAGGGTTACCATGATTTATTGAGGCCAGATCCGGACAGACTACTTCCGGAGGTCTAGGGGGCTTGGAAAAATTTTTGAAAATTAAGCACTAAAATCTGCGTTTTTAGCTATCTATTCTGGCAAATTTATAATTTTTTGTTTAGTTTTAAAATATTAAATAAAACTTTTGAATTTTTGTCGGTCCAATGGGGGGGGGGCCCGGGCCCCTCTGGGCCCCCCTGGGACCGCTAGTGATGGCAACCATCTTTCCTATGAAGCACAAGAGTAAAGTGTGCTTCAAACAATTTTGAGGGCAAAACGAGAATATACATTTGAAAGATTATCTAAAAAATAATTGATTTTTGAATTTTAATCAAAATCGTTAGAGCGAATTTTGAGAAAATCGAAAAAAACTGAAAAAGTACATCAGTAAAGTACTAGTACTTTTTGGCCGATTTTGATTAAAAGCTTATTTTGTCGGTCCCGTGGGGTGTTTAACTCAAATATAAAATTTCAACTTCCTAGCTCAATTCCTTCATACTTAAAATTAAACACACACACACACACAGACAGACAGACCATGTCGCGAAAACCACTTTTTTGGATTCAGGGGACCTCAAAACGTGTATATCCATCAAAATCTCGACATCGAATTTTTGACATGAATCCAATACTTTCTCTCTCTATATATTTCATATATAGGGTACGAGAAAGTAAAAATAAAATATGTCTTATTAAATCAAATAATCATTTTCATATAAAACAAAAAAAAAAAGAAATATAATCTATTATTTTAATGAATACAATTTATTGTATTAAATGAAAGCAATAAGAAAAGAAGCGAAACTTTCTTTAATTAAATTCTTTCTGTTTTCAACTCAAAGATGAAGTTTTTCTGTGTGTTCCTCTAATCAACTTTCTTTCAGGTTTCCTCAGCTCTAACCGTGAACCCTGGTGACATATTCTTCTTTTGTATACCATTTTTTTCTAAATAAACGATATCTCAATTAATTTTCATAGGATCATCTCCGCCAGGCATGAAGTGATTACTCTCCTAATTTTCCTGAGTTACATTATCTATAAAAATTGTTTTATCCTTCTAAAAACTATTAATATATTTATCGTTTATAAGGCCTAATCCATCTCCAGACAGGCAGGGTAGGCCGGTTCATAGTCTCCGATTTTGCTCAAATTTGGATATGTTATTCTAGAAACAAAATTAAGAGACCCGTATTTTTTAGTTTTGGCCAAAACAATTTTTTGGTAGAGTTGCAGGGGGTCAAATTTTTGTCAAGGTCACACGTAATTCCCTCCGCGGCAAGCTCAAAATTACTATAAAGTGCAATATCTCTGGAACTAATAGGAATATTTCAGATCTGTTTTCAGTTTCTGAAAGTTAAAAGTGTCTGGAATCCTTTGGATTAAAGATTATTCTTCTATTAGTGACAGGTATCTTGCTAAAAAATAATTTCAAAATCGCTAAATTTAACTCTAGAGTCATTTTTCTCAAAAACCCCATCCTCAAAAATTCTGAAATTTTTTAGCAAGGAGGAGACATATATATAGTATAAAACCTCAAAAGGATTTTTCAGGATCTTACCTACTTTTCATTTTATTGCATATTTACTGTCGGCTCACTTTTCATAACTATTACATTAAAGTACATAAATTTTTCACAGAAAACTAGGCTTACTGTAGATCTGGTAAGATAAGAAAACACCATTTTTAAACCTTCCTTCATAAATAATTGTGAAGAGACAAAATCCTTTCCACATCCACAGGGTCTTCCTTGGAGATCGCGAGGAGGAGCCTAGAGGAACCTGATGGCACAGGTGCACATAAAATCTTCAAAATATTTCTCAACGGCACAGAACAGTGTGAAGAGTGTTCTTATTGTCTGTTTTTATCAGGGAAGGACCATGAGGCAACAAAAAGTTAACAGTCACTTCTTCTAATTCAGTACTCACTTCTGTAACTTCTGCTACCCACCAAATACTATTGTACACACAAGCAATAAATGTCCCTCTGTTCAGGGCACTAATTTTTAAGGGTGTTTCACTAAAGTGCATATCCGTCTTCATTGCCTTATTTAAGCTAATAACATTTGGAGCATGGTTGAATGTTTTGTATATCAAAGTCTCAATACTGTGCTCACTGAAAGATCATACATGACTTTTCTGTATACCTCTGACTGCAGAGACACACTGCCATTCCTGTAACTTTCTTTGACGAAATTCTTCTACTCTTGTTTTTGGTAAGACTTTCACAGTGATGGAAGAGGTACATTTTTGAACTGTAGTAGAAAAGTCTCATGGTCCTTCCCAGGGCTACAAGTTCTCTGATAAAAACAGACAAAAAGAACACTCTTGTTCTGTGCCGTTGAGAAATATTTTGAAGATTATATGTGCACCTGTGCCAACAGCAAAATCGGAGGCTATGAACCGGCCAATTTTTACTTTGTTGCCTGAATTGAGATGGATGGGGAGTGGATTTTTTACATTTTTTACCGAAATTCCCTTTGGTCTGTCACGTTCCCCCAGTGGCACACCAAGGGGTCCTTTCTTCTCATTATCCTTAAAAGAGGAGAGGAGTAGAGGGGTGCAAAGTGTACTTAATTTAAAATAAATTATTATTAGGAGAATTTTTAATTATAGACCACATTTTTGTATTAAATATTTATTAAAAATATAGAAATAAATATTTATTAAAAATATTTAATACAAAAATCTGGTGTGACTGGCGCACAGCACACAACTTTCTCTTACCTTCGGTAATCGAAAGTTGTGTTCTGTGCTTGTCACACCAGATTTTTCGTGTCGAAATATATTTAGTTCCCGACAGTACGGTACATTTGAATTCAGATGTAAAATTTATAAGTATGGGAAAATATTTATATTTTGTTACCATGGCAACCATTTTTCCTATCTTTCCTATGAAACACAAGAGTAAAGTGGTCTTCAGAAGATTTCAATCGCAAAATGAGAATATACATTTTAAAGAGCATCTAAAAAATAATTGATTTTTGAATTTAAAAAAAAATCGTTGGAGCAAATTTTGAGAAAATCGAAAAAAACTGAAAAAGTACATCAGTAAAGTACTAGTACTCTTTGGCCGATTTTGATTAAAAGCTTATTTTTCCGGTCCCGGGGGGTGTTTAACTTAAATATAAAATTTCAACCTCGTAGCTCAATTCCTTCATGCTTAAAATTGAACACACACCCACCCACACACCCACACACCCACCCACCCACCCACAGACAGACCATGTCGCGAAAACCACTTTTTTGGATTCAGGGGACCTCAAAACGTAAGATCCATCAAAATCTCGACATCGAATTTTTGACATGAATCCAATACTTTCTCTCTATATATATATTACATATATACATAGGTAAGAGAAAGTAAAAATGTGGTCTATAATTAAAAATTCTCCTAATAATAATTTATTTTAAATTAAGTACACTTTGCACACTTAATAATATTTCAAACCACAAAAGCTTTAATAAACACATTCAAATAAATTCATTGAAAATTGTGAATTTCTAAAAAACATATACATACATACATAGGTTTTCCCATTTCATTTATATATATATATATATATAAAGATTAGGTACCCTCCCAAGGAGCTTTTGAACAAAATCGGCCAAAAAGTACCAGTATTTTACTGATTAACTTTTCAGTTTTTTTTTTTTTTTTTTTGATTTTCTCAAAATTTGCTCCAACGATGTAGATTAAAATTCATAAATCAACTATTTTTTAGATGCTCTTTAAAAAGTATATTAGTGAAATTTTCGTGAAAATTGTTTGAAGTACACTTTACTGATGTGGAAGCATTCGTAGCTCAGCACCATCTATGAATCTTTTTATTGTTTTAGAATCACGTGGTCAAGTTTGGAACTAAGGTGCTAAGAGGAACTAAATATATCTCGACACAAAAAAATCTGGTGTGACAAGCACAGTAGACAACTTTCTCTTGCCGAAGGGTAAGAGAAAGTTGTGTGCTGTGCGACCAGTCACACCAGATTTTATTTCTTATATTAAATTCTTTACGAATATTTTTCGTTTTTCTTAAATTTTATATAAAAAAAAAAAAAAATACAATAAATTATTTTTATTTTTTAGACAGTATACTCGTACTTTTTGCTTTCTCTTACCAACATCGCACAGTGGGCTGAAATAGGAAAAAAGCGGCTATAATTCGAAAAAATGAACTTCAAAATATAAAAACAACATTTTGCACACCAATAATAGACTATATGTGGACCTCAGGACAATAATTCATTTTTTTTTCCCCAACCCAAACCCGAGTTATAGAGCTCCAAAGTGGGCAAGAGGGCTTAGTAACTTTTCTTTGCGTTTTAAGTCGATATTCAGAAATTTTTAAAGTGAAACTTTATTTTGATCGACAAAAATTTTTTCGTTTCTCTATCAGCATGTCGTGTTACAAGCCGTGACGCTACAAGTTATGACGTCACAAGCCATGACGACAAAAATAGGAAAGTTGAAATTTAATATATACGACGAATTATAAAAAAATAATTGTGAGATTTAATTTTTCAATTTTTAAATTGATAAAATATAATTTTTAAAATAATTTAAAATGATTCAAATACTAAATAAATATATTTCTCAATTTTTTACGCCAATTGATTTCCCATTATCTTTCCCATTTTCTAATTATTAAATCTCACACACACATACACATTCACATAATCTTTTCGGCAACTTAGGCCATATAAGACTTTGACGATAACCGTTGTAAGTAATATATAAATTGTTGGTTCAGGCATTTCTATTTAAGCCAAATGGCTTAAATAAAATCATCGGACTGCCTGGTTCCGAACCCACGACGTTTGGTATAGGAGGTAGGCACGCTACCTACTACGCCACACCCGTGGGCTAAATTAAGATTAAAAACGCGATCGTGGTTTCATAAAACCACACAATGTTTTTTTCATATATTAATATTGATCCATTTTTAATAAATTTATTTGTAAATCATAAATAAATTAATCATCTTTCTGAATATATTTTTGTTTTTCTTTTATTTCAGTTATTTATTTTTAAATAATTTTTTTTGTAAGTAAAAAAAAAGCAATATAAATTTTTTTCAATTTTAAAAAAGTATATGGGATCCCTGCGGATCCCTAACAACATCAATAGATTCTGAAACTAAAATATGTGTAGAACATAATTCCATCGGAACTTGCTCCCCGAATTTGCCCGCCGATTTTTTATTAATTTTTTTATAATTAAATCGGCAGAAAAACAAATGATTTCCGTCAAACCATATGAACTTCTTGCTGCTTTACTAATAATATTGAAACATGACAAAGGGCTGACTGACAAAATAAAACCTGGCTATTATTAGTATGACCATAAAATTTTATGGAAGCCTCTTATGGGGCCTCATATTTTGAAATCTTTTGAAAAAATCTGGTGTGACTGGCGCACAGCACATAACTTTCTCTTACCTTCGGTAATCGAAAGCTGTGTACTGTGCTTGTCACACCAGATTTTTTGTGTCGACATGTATTTAGTTCCCGGCAATAGGGAATATTTGAATTCAGATGTAAAATTTATAAACGGGAAAATATTTATATTTTGTAACCATGGCAACCATTTCTCCTATCTTTTCTATGGAGTACAAGAGTAAAGTGGTCTTCAAACAATTTTGAGGGCAAAACGAGAATATACATTTGAAAGAGCATCTAAAAAATAATTGATTTTTGAATTTTAATCAAAATCGTTAGAGCGAATTTTGAGAAAATCGAAAAAAACTGAAAAAGTACATCAGTAAAGTACTAGTACTCTTTAGCCGATTTTGATTAAAAGCTTATTTTTCCGGTCCCGCGGGGTGTTTAACTTAAATATAAAATTTCAACCTCGTAGCTCAATTCCTTCATGCTTAAAATTGAACACACACACACCCACACACACACCCACAGACAGACCATGTCGCGAAAACCACTTTTTTGGATTCAGGGGACCTCAAAACGTGAAGATCCATCAAAATCTCGACATCGAATTTTTGACATGAATCCAATACTTTCTCTCTATATATATATTACATATATACATAGGTAAGAGAAAGTAAAAATAATCTATGTATGAAAAGGGAATAACCAATTTTTGAAAATTTCATCTTTTCTTGTTCATATTCTGATTAACATTAACATGGAAATGACTATATTATATTTGTATATAAGTGGCAAAGCCCCCTGGACCCCCTTGCTAGCCTTCGGCGCAAGTTTATTCTTGCTCACTGTTTGGAAATTTTGCACTTGCTCGCCTTCGGCGCAAAATTTTAGGGTTTTAAATTTCCCTCTCTGACTTGAAGTTTAAAATTTCCCTTACTGACTCCACTTCTTCTGTCTCTGGCCAATCAGCTAGAGAGAGTCGTAGACAGGTATATAAAACGGAAGTCAGTGGCTAGTGCTTTATATTATAGTAAAGATATTTATTTTTAATTTTATATTAATATTTTTTTTGAAATTTTTTATTTTTAAAATTAAAAGTGACTGATGGGCATGGGCGTAACTAGGGAATTTGGCTGGGGGAGCCATGAGCCCCGGGGGACCTGAATGGCCCCATATTGTTTTAATTTTTCTTGGGGCGGGAATCCTTCTGGGGGGGCAGGACCCCCCTAGTTACGCCTATGCTGATGGGTAGTTTACCCCATCTATATTCGAATATGTTGTAAAAATAAATGACATTTTTGTAACGAGTATCCTTTAAAATGTATAAAGACATATTGCTTGTAATTATCAAAAAAAAAAAAAAATTTGACCCTTTGAGTAAGTGGTAGTTCAACCCAGGTATGTTTTTTGTTAAAATAGATGTCATCTTTGGAATCAGCATCCATTAAAATGTATATAAAGACATATTGCTTGTAATTATCAAAAAAAAAAAAAAAAATTTGCCCCCTTTAGTAAGGTCTAGTTCACCCCAGGTATGTTTATTGTAACAATAAATGTCAATTTTGTAAACCGCATATTTTTTTTGGTATTTTAACATGCGTTTTATTTTATATTTCACACATCATAATTTTTTTTTCAACTTTGTCAAGGGGTAATTTCAACCCCTTTCGGTAAAATATGAAAATATTGAAGGGTATAGAAGAACATATGACATCGAATTTTCGAAATGAATCCACTACTTTTTCTCTCTATATATACATATATAGGTAAAAGAAAGTAAATTTAGTATTACTAATTTTATTGCATAAGCTGAAGGCTGAAGATGATACCCATCTCGGATCGAAAAGTCGCATTTGTTTCATTTATAAAGTTATCCATAAAATCTTCATTTTGGTTTTTATCTTTTACCTTTAGACACAAGGTAATTAATATTCCGTAGAATAGTTCTAGAATAACTGTTATTTTGTTAATAAATTTTTGATACTCTATGACCTCAGCGTTAAATTAACATTTCATAGTAATTATCGTCTGTTATCTCTTATAATATATATTTGATCTTTAAAAATTTTAATTAATAAACAATAAAATTTACACACAACGTTCTCTTGCTAAAGCTTAAGAGGAAGTTGTGTGCTGTGCTCCTCTCCGCCTATACTTCAGGCTATTAATTATTTTTAAAATATTAAGTTCTAAAGACTTTGGCTACTTATTCGGCAAGTAACTAAGTACTGTAAATGAATTTAAAAATAAAAATATAGGAATATCTAAATTAGTGTGTAAAGATTAAATGAGGAGTGAGAATGAGTGAATGAATAATAAACAAGTGGTTGTTAGGGTGGTTGGAAGGAATGGGGAAAGGAATGCGAGATTCGTGGGTAAGGAGGGGATAGCAGGCAGCATGATGATTACGTCGTTGGCGGTAATCGACAACGTTCCACCGTTGCACCGTTGGGGGTACATCAACATGAGCGCAGGTGTGGGTGGAAGAATCAGTCATTTCCGGCAACAGATCTCAGGAAGCGGAGAGGAAGCCCCGCCTCTCCGCCTATACTTCACCAATAGGAAGAGGGCAGACTTGGCAGCACTATATAAAGTATAGCAGTGCGCGAGGGCCGCCCAGACAGTCGCCGCTGGGTAGTGCCTGTGTCTTTGCGACTTGCGCCAGCCGCCCGTAGCCAGCTGACAGTCGACAGCATCCCAATCTCTAACAAGCCACAGCACTAGCAACAACAGCAAGTGCCGAGGACCTTTACGTGTGTTTGGTTCGTCTCTAGTGTTGATCGCATTCGCGTTCGCGTAGATGGCGTTTCGTTTTGCCTGAGGGCCATGGGCGCCCAGGTACCATCCGTTCCGCCTCTCGTGCTTGCGCTGCTAGTGTTTGCTGTGCTTGCACAGGGTACGGCTGAAGACGATCTCGATCATCAGATTTCTGAAGATACCCCTCTGTTACGGCCTCATCAGATTCAGGAGCTTAAACGTAGAGTACTCCAAGGACTTGGACTTAGCCGTTTCCCTGACGTGTCCAAGGTAAGATCGACATAGAAGCACGCGGGATTCCCGCAGGCTATTATTCAGCCTGTCAAGGACCCCTCTTTATAATGAATTTTAAAAATAGTACTCCCGAGCTCCTTTTTCATTTTGTCAAGTGAGAGCGTTTGCGTAGCTTGATAGAAACTTGTCTAGTTGATTCTACCTGAAATCCCTGCCGGCGGCAAAACCAAACCTTACGCACTCACCATTCTATAAGTAAACAATCATCCCTTCGCAGTGGCGTAGCGAGCTTAACTCGCGCCCGGGGCACAATACCTTTTTGGCGCCCCCCCCCCATTCGAAAACCATATAATATTATATATAAAATATACAAAATTATTAAATTACACTGGCACTAAATTTAAAATATATTTTTCCAGAAATCAATTATAATAAAAATAAAAATTATCCAGCATTTTTTTTTTTTTTTTTTTTTTTTTTTTTGCGGACCATTTGGCGCCCTTTTGTGAGTAGCGCCCGGGACCCCCCTTGCCACCCCCCTCGCTACGCCACTGTCCCTTAGTCACTCAATCTATTATTTATTATTTTAATATTATTATAAGCAGGAACAACGAAATTCATATATTGATGCTTTTACTTTTTTAGTCTCCTAACACCTCTCGGTTCCATCTAAGATATGCAAACATATGTCTACTTCATATGGACTTTATTAATTAACACTCGCCAGCTAATCTATCAAATATTTTACCTCCATTCGATCAAATGTCCAGAGAATTGAATTTAAGACTGGACACTGTTATTTTTTTAGAATAACAAATACAAAGTTCCTTCAAGTCAAAAAACTGGCTGGCAGATATTCAAGTATCAATTTCGACTTGCTTCTTTTGTACCCTGGGGCTCTCGTTTTTGATCACGTATCAATTTAAAAAAATGTTATAGTTTAATAATAAAATTTTTATTTGTTATATTCCAAAATATTTTTTTTACTATATTTTTTAAGTAATGAATCCAACGTAATCTAATTAGTTAACAATTTGTTTTGTTTATAATTTTTTTAATAGGTTGTTAATGAACTTTCTTTCAAGTTTGGGTTCAGTGAGTTGGTGGTTTTGAGCTCCTGGCTATTAAGAAACTCCTCGGGATCAATCAATAGCAGAATAGTCAATGGCCGGTGAACTTTATCACAAGTTGCAACTTCATTCATAAGTTGCCGATCAATCTTGACATCCTTACAAAAATTAATGTAATATTGCACCACAAAGAGCATGAATCATGTTCGTGAGTCAATGGCTATCGCGTGTGCCCGGAATTCTTTCCATAAACCTGAGATGACTGACACTTAAGCGTCTTCTGTTTGATTTTTTTTAAGATGTACTCAGCCGAGAAAAGCAAATGTTTCTTCCAACTTAAATCAACATAGAGTTGAGTATTCTTTAATTACAAAAAGCTATCTCTGAGATATTTCAATTAAATATTATCATTCGACGCATAAACAATTCAGATGAAATCCATAAACAGGGCATCGCCTTGGGCCTTGACCCCGTGGTCTGATATCGTTTTCTTGTCGAGAGCCAAGGCTAAAGGGACTCACTAAACACTTCATCGCGAAATCGACTAAAAATACTTGAACATTTTTTTAAAATCCCTTCATAAAAGATTTAGGAACACAACGAAGGTTGAGATTTATTTAATAGGCGCCTAAATAATGTCAAATAGAAATTATATAAACTTCCTTATATTAATATAATAAGATTTGTTTAGAAGTCATAGAGCAAAATTATCTTTTTTTATTATTTATTTCAATCATATCAAGAACATAGATACAATGTACTGTATATAAGAAATACAAAAATGTTGTATCTAGGAGTTGGCAATGTAGATTCTCATTTAGTAATGCATAAACAAGATGATGTCACATGATAGTCTAAATCAATTAATTTTAATCTAATTGTCTTTAAAGTAGTCGAAGATTTAGAGTCCAGAACAGCCCCTGTTCGCCCCGTAGCGAAGCGATTTTTCAGGGGAGGGGGGGGGGAGAAGGCCAAAAATACCAACTAAATTTAATCAAAGGAGATATGGAAGCAGAGGCAGCCAAAAATAAAAATCTCTTAATGCTTAACCAATCAGCTGGAGACGTTTCGGTCTATTTATTATAAACCATCCTCAGTCCATTAATTGGTATATTTATGCTCAGAGTTAGTCAGATAATAATTAATATACATTATTGTAAAATAGAAAATTATTATATATGTATATAATGAAATTTGGGCGTAAATGAATATGATGGTTACTTGTGCGAGTTTCAAATATATCTTTTTGGCTGCCTCTGCTTCCATATCTCCTTTAATCAACATACACAGCCACTACTTTCACCTAAATTTAATCAATTTGCCAACTGTATCATTCACATTTTTTTTTCATCTTACAAATATTAATTTACTAGAGGCTAAACCCGACGCTCCCTAGTCGCTATATGACATGTTTGAACGTTAAGTCCCCTCCCCCTTCACTTTGCTATTTTAATATTAAAATATGGGGAATGACTTCCCCGAGACTTTATCGTATATTCTTTTGGAATTACGTCTGGGTGTGTGTGTGAACACGATTGCTTAAAAACCAAAGCAGCTAGATCGATAAAATTTGGTAAATGCTCCTTACACTAAAATTGTAGATTTCTATCAACTTTTGGAGTAAATACGTCACTTGGAGGTAGTACTTTACCTAATAAGTTTTTTCAGAAATTTCGAAATTTTCAATTTTTTTGTTATATTATGATAAATTACTCTATTTTACAAAGTTTTTATTCTTTGACATTTTTTTCGAAAACTGAATAGTTTTTGAAATAATCAAAGAAGAAAAAGAAAATTTTCTTTAATTTTGATAAAAAATCAAAACAAAATCATGCAGGTGTCATTAAAAAAAGGGTAAATGAACTTGTGAAACAAATGAATTTATGAAACAAATGAATTTGTTTATATTTACCCTTTTTTAATGACACCTACATGATTTTGTTTTGATTTTTTATCAAAATTAAAGAAAATTTTCTTTTTCGTCTTTGATTATTTCAAAAACTATTCAGTTTTCAAAAAAATGTCAAAGTAATCAATCATTTCTATATTTTTCTCAAATTGTTACTTCTGATTTCAATAATTCAACCCTTAGATTAAGTAAATTTGTTAAACTGATTTTAATGATTTTTTTTAATATAATTTGTTATAAAAAATACATATCTCAGCAAAAAACATCGGAGATGCAAAAAGGGGCGCCTCGCATTATTTTTGCCCTGCGTCGAGGTGAAATCAAAAAAATGCGCCTCGCTTTTCTCATTTATATAAAAGCAAGGAAATATTTTCACTTAAATAAAACCCCTACAGAGTTTTATTTGTTTCATATATCCTCGCTTTTATATAAATCAGAAAAGCGAGGCGCATTTTTTTGATTTCACCTCGAGGCTGGGCAAAAATAATGCGAGGCGCCCCTTTTTGCATCTCCGATGTTTTTGGCTGAGATTTCACTTCTTTTTGTGAAATATTACATTTAAATATTATTTAATAATTTTTGTTTATTAAATATTAAGTTATCCCATGAATAGATCTTTTAATATGCATTCCAATCAGTAAAAAATAAATACATCGTTTGGTATCCATTCAAAACGATAAACATAGGATTTCCCTAAATTTTATAAAATTTTAGGATTTTTATTTTTGTTATGTTGGTAGGATATAAATACATCGTTTGGTATCCATTCAAAACGATAAAGATAAGATTTCACCAAATTTTATAAAATTTTAGGATTTTTATTTCTGTTATGTTGGTAGAATGTAAATACATCATTTGGTATCCATTCGAAACGATAAAGATAGGATTTCACCAAATTTTATAAAATTTTAGGATTTTTATTTTTTTTTATGTTGGTAGTATGTAAATACATCGTTTGGTATCCATTCAAAACGATAAACATAGGATTTCACTAAATTTTATAAAATTTTAGGATTTTTATTTTTGTTATATTGGTAGGATGTAAATACATCATTTGGTATCCATTCAAAACGATAAACATAGGATTTCACCAAATTTTATAAAATTTTAGGTTTTTTATTTTTGTTATGTTGGTAGTACTTCTTATCACGTTAATCTATTGTATTTCTATCTGAAGGGATCTATCCTAAAATTTTTTATTCCATTAGGGATGAAAATTACTAATATTAATAGATATGTACCTAGATGACGTCATCGGGGAGCAAAATAGTTAGAATTGTCTTTTCGCCACGTTAAAGATAGGACAAATTTGAAATTTTGAATACCTCTCAAAAAGTCACTTTTGATCCAAAATGAAATTTTATATCAAAGGTATCGGGTTTTTGATAGTATCTATTTGTATTTTAAATTTCATCCAAATCGGTCCAGCAGGGAAACCTGTAGCTTTGTCTAAAAATTTGAAAATTGAAGAAAAGAATGAAAAAAAAGAAAAAAAAAGAAAAAAAAAGGAAAAATAAGAGATTAACTTTTGACCTTCCGAAATCGGCAAAATCTCAACTTTGAGCCTCTGCCATTCTGTTTGGCACTGGAATTTTTTTTTGAATTCGTGCTCATAATAATCCTTATTTATTCTAGTTTAATATAAACAAATTTGGCTCCGATATCTTAAAAAGTTTTTGAGATATTCGCCCAGAAAGAGAAAAGTTTCTCAAAAAAATTTTTTCACGTCCCTATCTTTTATTAAGGATTTAAAATCATTCTTGATAATATAGTCTAGGGACGACTCGTCCATCTAAATGCAATGGGCCATTGGCATCTATTGGAATGTCAACTAAATGGTAGTATTAAGAGTTTCTTTGCTTTCTTTTGCTTTTTACTTGCTCGGCGACGAGTCGCTCCCGCGACTCTTGATTGTTTTCATTGGCCCACTTGATTAAACTCCAGGACCTGGAAAGACAACCAGCCATACAGTCCACCCTCTTTAAAATTTTAATCTCTATTATATTTTTTTATTAAAAGGTTTATTCGCGTAAACATAACTTATTTATTTTTTGATCATTCGATACCGGATATCAATTTGTGACCTTGAAAAATTAGGAAAAAAATTTGTATTTTTTTAATTTAAAATATTAATTTGTATTCAATTTCACATTTGAAGAATTGTATTCAATTCAAAAGTCTTTCAAACCTTGGAATAATAAATTGGAAAAATTAAAACAAAATGACTTCTATTGAAAAAATTTCTAAAAGGTTTTCTCTTTTAAAATTTCAATTTTTTGAAATTAATCAAACTAACTTCAATTTTTTATCAACTTGCTGCAGCTTCTTTTGTTTTCACAGGTTTTCGGTGTTAGGAATAAAACAATTTTAAAAAAACTATTTTATTTTTATTTTTTCAAGTGGGCCGACTGAATGCATTTTTAACAGTTTCGAATCAAGATTCGTCTTCAGGGCTGTAACTTCGTTTGATGTTTTTTACTAGATGATCATATTTTTGTTGAACATACTCCATTATCTTTAGATGGTTATCCTGCTTCTAATTTATTATGTAGAAAGATTCTCAACGAAGTTATTTCTTATCTTGAACATACTCCATTATCTTTAGATGGTTATCCTGCTTCTAATTTATTATGTAGAAAGATTCTCAACGAAGTTATTTCTTATCTTGAACATACTCCATTATCTTTAGATGGTTATCCTGCTTCTAATTTATTATGTAGAAAGATTCTCAACGAAGTTATTTCTTATCTTGAACATACTCCATTATCTTTAGATGGAACTTCAATTTAGCAGAAATTCATGATGTAATAACATTGAATTTAATTTTAATTGATATTAAGAAAATTGAAGATTCGATTGATGATCTTATAGACAACTTAGCTGAAACAAAAGCTGAGGAAAAAACTCTTGTAAAATATATCCAAGAATTTCACGATTTCAAAAAGGAATTGAATTTGGTTTCTTATACTTTGCATAAAAATTTAAAAACTTTTGAAAAGGAATCTTTTCACAAAATATCTAATTCTCATGAGCTTAATATTGCTTTACCACCAATAAATTTAATACAGTTTGATGGTGACATCACCAAATTTATTTCTTTTTGGGATTCTTTTAAAACAAATATTGATCAAAGAAATGATTTAAATGATATTAAAAAATTACAATATTTAAAAGCTTCTGTCAAAGGAGAAGCATTAGATTTAATTCGAAATATACCTATTTCACCTGAAAATTATCAGGAAGCTCTTAATTTATTACAAAATCGATATAATCTAGAAAATGGAATTATATTTGGTTATATAGATCGTATTCTTGAATTAAAAACAATAAAAAGTCAAGACACTGATCAATTGAAAAAATTAATTAATGAAACTAGATCTTCTTTAAAAAGTTTAAAATTTTTAAAACAACCTGTTGTTCATTGGGATTCACTTTTAATTAGAATTTTAATGAAAAAATTAGATTTTTCTATTAGAAAATTATGGATTATGTCATTACATGACTATAAAATTCCAAAGCTCGAGGAATTTTTAAATTATTTAGAAAGAATATCTGATGTTTTTTCAATTGATAGTCCTGTAAAAGAACCACTTAAAAACAAAACTAGTAAATCCGTTGGATTACATGCAACTAGTAACGAAACATGTAAATTATGTAAGACAAATCATCTTTTAATAAATTGTTCTAAATTTTTGTCCTTAAACCAAGTAGATAGGTTGAAGAAAATAAAATCTTTTAGATTATGTATTTTATGTTTTTCTGATAAACACTTGCTTCCAGACTGTAAAGCAGTAAAATGTAAAAAGTGCAATGACTCATTTGTTATTGCACAAGGAACAAAAATCTGTCGATTCTGAAGAAGCCAACAAAACTCCTGAGGTGAAGGATGTCTCATCTCCGGCGATTTCTTCTCCGTCATCGGCATCATCTTCATATACTACTCCTGCATGTCTACGACCAAGTCTTCGAACAGCTGTCACTGCCAGTAATATTTATTGATGTAATTCGTTTGGTAACATCTTTCTATGTACGGCTATTATTAATATTAAATCAAAATAGATTGGGGGGGAGGAGGGGGGGGGGCGGGGGGGGGGGGGGGGGCCGGGCATCAGGAAGGTTGATGAGGGCACGGGCTTTGATAGACTCGGGTAGCCAAAATACTTTGATTTTAAAATCATTTTCTATAACATTGGGGTTGCCAATGAAGAAGACGGAAATCTATTTATCCGGAATAGGCAATGCCACTCAACAAGTTCAAAGTTCTTTGGAATTTTCATATGGTCCAAGAAATGAACAAAATACTTCATTGATAGCAAAAGCTTTAATTGTAGAAAAATTAACCAATAATATTCCAGCAACCAATGTCGCATGTCCAAATCTGTCTCATGTGCATAATTTATTTTTAGCGGACAACGAATTTTATAAATCTGCCCCTATTGATATTATCTTTGGAGCGGATGTCTATGCGCAAATAATGACAGGGAATCGTATCATTGGACCAACTAGATCTCCAACTGCATATGAATCCGAAATTGGATGGATTTTAATTGAAAATTGTAATTCAAATTCTCCTCAAAATATTTCTTATTCATATTTTATTTCCACTGATGATCTTCTGCACAATCTGTGGAAGCTGGATGATGTCCCAGAAACAACAAGATTGTCGGAAGAGGATAAAAAATACGAGATTCATTTTCGTGAAACTCATAAAATCAAAGATAATGGACGAAGCATTTTAAAACTTCCTTTTAAAGAATATAACTTTTTTTTACCGAATAATTTTATATCTGCAAAACGCGATTTTACTTCTAGAGAAGAAACTTGAAAAAGATTCAAATCTCAAAAATCAGTCATTCTTATATTAACGAATATATTTCATCAAATCATATTGAATTAGTTCAAGAACTATCAAGAGAGGAAATAGACTCTCAAACTTCAAATTTTTATTTACCTCATCATCCAGTTATTAAAGAAGCTAGTCTCTCAACTAAGGTTCGAGTTGTGTTTGATGGTTCTGCACAAGCTTCGAATGGCAGTTCTCTAAATAATTGCCTAATGACTGGTCCATCTCTTCAACCTGATATCAGATTGATTTTAACTAATTTTCGATTGTCACCAATTGATATTGCAGCTGACATTGAAAAAATGTATTGTCAAATTAAAATATCTCCTGAAGATAGGAATTTTCTAAGATGTAACATGTTATATGGAGGGACAACCCTTTAGAGCCTCTGAAAATATATCGCCTCACCACTTTGCCATTTGGATTGAATTGTTCTCCTTATTTGGCAATTCGCATCATTCAAGCGCTAGCTGATAGAAATATAAATAAATATCCTTTTGAAGCAAAATTCATTAAGGAACAAACTTATGTAGATGACCTCTTAACGGGAGGAAACAATGAAAAAGAAATTTTACAAACTATTCATAATATTACTTCAATATTATCTTCTGGTGGCTTTAAATTGGATAAATGGTCCTCAAACAACAAACAAATATTAGAAAAATTATCGAAAGGAGGAGTTTCAACTAAATCTCAACTTTCTTTACAATTGGCTTCATCTACCACAACACTAGGTTTAGTGAGGGAAACTTGTGAAGATTTATTCAAAATAAAATATAATTTTATTCCATCTGAGTGCATAACAAAAAGAATTATTTTATCTGAACTTGCTCGCCTTTATGATCCTTTGGGATTTCTTTCTCTATTAATTATAAAATTTAAAATTATTTTTCAAGAAACTTGGTTACAAGGATTAGACTGGGATGATCACTTGTCTCCTGATCATCAAAAGTCATGGAAACTATTTCGGAATCAAATACAAAGTCTAGATAAAATTGAAATACCAAGATGTATTATCGATCTTAATGCAGAAACCTATTATCTTTGTGGATTTTGTGATGCTTCATCATCAGCCTATGCAGCCACATTATATTTATGTGCTGTAAAAAATAATCATATTATTAAAATATCATTAATTGCTTCTAAAGCAAAGGTTAAACCTTCTGGTTTTATAACATTGCCGCGTTTGGAATTATGTGCTGCTGTTTTATTAGCAAAACTCATATCATTTTTTAAACCTATGAATTTTATTACAAAAATTATCTGTTTCTCAGATTCAAATATTACTTTATCATGGATAAAATCTCATCCATCAAAATGGAAAGTATTCGTAGCCAATCGAATACAACACATGCATGATAAACTACCAACTGCAAAATGGTTTAACGTTCCTAGTAAAGAAAATCCTGCCGATCTCGCAACAAGAGGAATTTCTTTAGAAGAACTTATCATGTCCAAATTATGGTGGCATGGGCCACAATTTTTGAAAAATACCAGTCTCGATCAATTTGATGATTGCTGTCAAATTGATAATCATCAAACATTGAATACGCCGATCGTATCTCAAGAATTCAATGTCAAAAAGACTATCTCATTGAAATGTAATCAAGAAGAAAATTTATTTTCTCAAAAATATTCATTCAAAACTCTTAATCGAATTGCTGCTTATATTTTACGTTTTAAATATAATTCTTTATCAAAAATAAAACAACGTCCTCGTCGAACTGGAGATCTGTCTTCAGAAGAAATTCAAGAAGCTTTTCTTGCTATATGGAGATTTAGTCAAATAAATTATTTACCTGAATCAAAATATGTGAAAGGAAAAATTCCATTTTCTAAAAAATCATCTATTAAGAATTTAAGTCCTTACTTGGATGATAATACTAATCTTATTCAAGTCGGTGGTAGACTAGAATTATCAGATTTACCAGACTTTGAATAACATCCTATTATTTTATCAAAAAATTGTCCACTTCTCTCAAAATATATATATGAATTACATTTGAAATTGTACCATGCAAATTTTCTCATTTAAATTTACAATTTTGGATAATTGGAGCTAGAAATTTAGTTAGAAAAATTATTCATAATTGTATTATTTGTTTTAGATTCAGTTCAAAACCATTGAATCAATCAATGGGATCTCTACCTGTTCAACGAATCACACCTTCAAGGCCCTTTACCGTGACAGGTGTTGATTATGCTGGACCTTTCAACATTATATATGAAAGGAAAAGAGGTGCCAAATCTCACAAAGCTTATGTTTGTGTCTTTATATGTTTCTCTACAAAGGCTATACACTTAGAAATAGTCGCTGACTTATCTACTACTTCTTTTTTACAATGTTTATCTCGTTTTATCTCAAGAAGAGGAAGTCCAAAAGAAATACATTCGGATCATGGAACTAACTTTCAAGGAGCAAAACGTGAACTCATTGAATTTTATAAACATTTTCAAGATTTGGAACGAAATTCAGAAATACAACGATTTTCAACTGAAAATCAAATCGATTGGAAATTTATTCCACCCAGTGCTCCACATCATGGGGGACTGTGGGAAGCCGCTGTTAAAGCAATGAAATATCATCTCAAACGTGTATCAAAAAATCATATACTGAATCTCATTGAATTCGAAACTTTAATTTGTCGAATTGATTCTATTTTAAATTATCGTCCTTTATGTAAAATTTCTGAAAGAGCGAATATGGAATATTTAACTCCTGGTCACTTTCTTATTACCACTAAGTTTACTTCATCTCCTACTCCAGATTTATCTGATATCTCTTTAAATCGTCTTACTCGATGGCAACTTGTCGAACAAGTAATTCAATCTTTTTGGAAAAAATGGCATAACGACTATCTTTCTCAATTGCAACAGAAGGTGAAATGGACTACACAAACTCCAAATATCAAATTGGATCAAATTGTACTATTAAGAGATGTAAAAACCTCACCCCTTCTCTGGAAACTAGGAAGAATTATACAGATATTTCCTGGAAAAGATGGAAAAGTTCGTGTCGTGAGAATTCGAACATTGAACGGTGAATATACCAGACCGATAACAAAATTGGCTCCCTTGCCCGAGTAGGTCGTACTTTCATTGATTGACCTGGGTCCAATCAAGGTTGGGGAGTGATGTTAACGCTTATGACCAATTGTATGAATAAGCATTTCATTATTTTATATTTTTCAAACTTCGAGCCATGAGTCAGGCGGAATTTTTGTAAACTAATATGTAAAATAATTCCCATGAATTGATGTTTATTTTTTTCTTTTTTATATCTCGCTCTTAGATCTCTCTGAGCCTATCTTCATATTCTGCTTTCGTATGTTGATTAGGGGTATGACTTTTTTACAACCTCGTTTTCTTGTATCATAACTTGATGAACTTTTACTTAAAATTAAATAAAATCTTACTTTCAAGGTGATTTGATAAAAAAACGTCACGCACAAAATGATTTGAAAATTTTATATATCAGATTTTTTGTCATTTTTGAAGTCACTCTAAATAGATATAAATTTGTACTCAAGCTTTAGACTCACTTATATAGGGTCATTAAAGACATAAGGAAGTCAAATATTCTAAATAAGGTCATTGATGAGGATGAAACTCAGTGGGGGATTGTCCTTGTTGAGGGAGGAATCTTAGTAGACTTCTTCCATATCTTTGATTGCACCGCACGCTCACAACATTGGTTGTTTCGGGCAATGTTGATTGGAAATCATCTATTTTCCAGTGGGTTTTCAAGCAAATGAGCCTTGCTGATTCAAAGCTGCAGATCTTCAACGCGAAACCATTGGCTGCTGATTTAATGATCAGCTCATTAGTAAGAAATGAATGAACAAATTTTGCGCAACCTTTTACGGATTTCAGGCATCAGAATAAACCCAAGAAGGGCTAGGATGGCACGAAAGGTCCAGCGTGCATTGCTGAGCTTTGTATTTTGTTGAAACTTCACGAAGGGGATTTCATTACTCTCAGCAAGTGACGGAAGACACGAGTGAAGTGGTAAACAAACTTCATGTCATCTCTTCAGCCGCCTGTTTCCTTAATTTTAGTTTTAATGTTGCTGAGGGCTCCTTTTAATTTATTATAATTGCTAATCAAATCCTGCCCAAAGAAGTAGTGGATGTTTGATGATTTAGTCAACTTATGGAGTTCATCTCACATGAGAACACGTAGAAGGCGATCCAGCAAATAGAGCTGGCAACTAATAAACTTGGGTTTGGGGTACCTTTCTCTTCGCTTTTGCTGCAGTCGATCAACGCCTGTCTTTTATTTAGAATAATAAAAAAATACTACAATTTGCTTTTTTAAATAGAATTTATATAGTTTATCATTAAATCTTTATGAGAAAAAAACAAAATATATATTCATATTTTTTTGCAGATCTGATGATGGTCATTTGATTGACCGAAACTGGTGGAATATATGTGCACACAGTCATCAAATGAATAAAAAATCCTGAAAATGAAAAATATTTGTGTTTTTTATTGAAATATTGCTTTAAGAACTTGCTATTTATTAAGGAGTAATCTTCCAAGTTTGATTTGCATAAGATCCTCTTACAACCTCCATTTATTGAAAATATATATTTTTGATTTTGGCTTACCCCTTCCAAGAGGGTACCTTACCCCCCCCCTCCCGGGGATTTTTTAGAGCGTTCTGAAAGTTATAATTGACACCAAATTAAGGAAATTAAGCTAAAACTCAACTACCCGCTTTGTACACCTCCCTTATATACCTGCTTATACAAGACATTAAGTCTAATCAACCTAAAATTTCAAAGTGGTTTGTGCGTGACCTTTTTTTTTTATTTTAATGGAATAAACGTCATTTTAGCCATTAATAGGCAAAAGTTCATTGAGTCGTGATACAGGAAATCTTTTTTTAAAAAAAAGTCGAAAAGTCATGCCCCTAGTGACCACACTGTATAATTCATACGTTGGCAGCTTGAGTTAATCTTTCTCTCAAATGAATTATGAAATAAATTTTATAAAAATAATTTTAATAAATTATTTGAAATATTCTATCCTTTTTCGGTTATTGGTTGTCAATCTCTTTTTGTGACCAAATGTACTATTGCCTACAACTGTTTGTAAAGTATATACAACTAAAGCGCTCAGCTGAGTACAGTGTTGCCGCACTTTCTTAGACACTAAAGAATTTATCAAATAATAACCGAGTTTTTCATCTATTTATAATTTTTTTCTCATAAACGATTTAGTGAATTAAAATAAATCTATGCAAAATAAGTTCTTCAAAGTCTACTTTATACCGGGTGGGCCAATAGTGCGCGGACGGAAGATTGTGGGCTTATTAACGGACATTTTTAAAATTTGTTGATCGCACATAATGTGGGGACTTTAGGGCTACAAATTAAAAATATTTTTGTTCCAATTGCACCTCATATACAGGGTGGTCAATATCAAAGTCATGTTTTTTTAAATGGAACGCCATGTATATTATTGCATATTTGGATTCTACGGCCAATTTTAGTATGAGTTTATGTCATGCAATGTATTCCAAACCAAACCGTTTAGCCGTAAATCGGGCTTTAGTGAAAAAACTGCTGTCTGGAAAAAATTGAATATCGCGCGAACCTTAAAACTTAGGGAACTGTTCTTTTGTGAGGTTACTAACCATGAAATGTACTAATGTAGGCCAGACGGGGAACCCGGAATTATTCTGATGTTGGGAGAAATGGCCATACCAATTTGGAAAATTTCAATCATGGATAACTTCATTTTTTCAAATGGAACATGCTACTTTTTTATGCCATGGGACGTGAAATTCAATTATCTTTCAGCTGATATAAGGTTGTCTATATCTATCTTTTGTAGTTTTCTTTTTATTCCAAAATATCTGATAACGAAAAAAAAAAAAAAAAAATTATTATAGACAAAATAATTGAAAAAAAAATCCAAACGCAAAACAAAATCGTAATAAATGGACAAATTGTGCTAAATATTCGAAAATGTCTTTAAATTTCCCTTAAAATCATTTATTTGAACCCGATTTACGGCTAAACGGTTTGGTTTGGAATACATTGCATGACATAAAGTCATACTAAAATTGGCCGTATAATCCAAATATGCAATAATATACAGGGCGTTCCATTTAAAAAACATAACTTTGATATGGACCACCCTGTATATGAGGTGCAATTGGAACAAAAATATTTTTAATTTGTAGCCCTAAAGGCCCCACATTATGTGCGATCAACAAATTTTAAAAATGTCCGTTAATAAGCCCGCAATCTTCCGTCCACGCACTATTGGCCCACCCGGTATATTATGAAAGTTTGGAATATCTGGTAGCATTTTTTTTACTACTAAAATTAAATTTAATCTGCTTAGTGAACGAATCTCTATTAGACTACATGTTAAATAACATTTTCTTTTTAATTACAATAACTTTTTAACGGTTTAGTGAAACGTTTTGAAATTTTTGCAGGGGCATTAAAAGAGCATTTAAAAAATGGTTGATTTATGAATTAAAAAAAAATCCTTATAGCGAATTTTGAGAAAATTGAAAAAAACTAAAAAAGTACTTCAGTAAAGTACAATTACTTTTTAGTCGATTTTGTTTAGGGATGTTTGGGAGGTATATTAAAAATGCTACGAGACAATCGAAAATTTGACAGTAAATTTCTCATTTAAATGTATATTCTAATTTTGTCTTTGAAATCTTCTGAAGACCATTTTACTCTTGTACACCATAGGAAAGATAGGAGAAATGGTTGCCATAACAGCATTTAAATCTTTTTTTTTATAGATTAAAATTCATATAAATCAATCATATAAATCAATTATTATTCAGATGTCTTTTTAAAAAGTATATCAGTAATATTTTGTGAAAATTGTTTGAAGTAGGGAAGAGCGGGGTCAATTGTAACGCGAGGCAAAAGTAACATTGCTCAGTGTGTTGTTATCTGGCTAAGAATAAACGAACCAGTTGTGACGGAGTGTCCGCCAGGAGCGTTAGGGTAAGTGTACAAAGTATGGTTGCGTTTGATGTCACCTTGTCTGAGTTATATCAAGGTTTGTGAAAAACTACAGCGTAAGTAAAATCATTTCATCGTTGTTCTTTTCCGCGTTCTTTTCTTAGCGTAGTTAAGATCAAGTGTCAATGATAATGGAGATAGGTATACTGTAATCTACGTTTCTTTTGCTATCTTTTAATTTGTTTGGAGGCGAGATTAGACAAATAGGTTATGTTTACAACTCAATCAAAGTAAAACGATCACTTGTGGGGCAGATGTAACAGTTTTATGCGAGTCGTTTGTAACACTGTTACAATTGACCCGCACGATGTTTGAAATTCACATTCACATGGATTCGATTATAATTATACATTGGAAATGTTACTACTAAAACATTAAGAATTGTTATTCTTATTCTTTCAGAATGGAACGAAATCGAGTCAGGCGAACGGATAGAGGCCCATCCCAAGATTCTATTGAAGCCTCGGCAAAATTAGTGCTTGAGCAGAATTTTTCAATTAGGGCTGCCGCTAAGGTACACAATATTTGTCATGTCACCCTTAAACGATTCATTGACAAAAAAAAGGGATAATATCACCGTTGTTATGGGATACAAGCCTCACAATAAAGTATTTACTTCTAAGATGGAGGCAGAATTAACCAAGTACATTAAAAAATGTCCTGGAATTTTTTACGGCCTCACACCCAAAGAAGTAAGGCAATTTGCTTATCAGTACGCCCAGAGGAATAACTGTAAAATTCCACAAAAATGGGTAGACACCCAAATGGCTGGACGGGACTTGTTTACGGAGTTTTTGAAAATAAATCCGACTCTGGCGATAAGGTCACCTGAATCTACGTCTTTGTCACGAGCTATGAATTTTAATTGAGAAAATGTCAGTGCTTTTTACGAAAACCTCTCCAAAGTAATGGATGATCATAAATTTGAACCTCAACACATATATAACCTAGACGAAACGGGCATTAATACCTCTCCTAGTCCTGGAAAAATAGTCGCTCAAAAAAGGGAGCAAACAGGTGTGCGGAATAAATTCTCATGAAAGGGGAACATTAATTACATTGTGCCTAGCGCTTAATGCGATTCGCAACAGCATACCTCCTATGTTTATTTTTCTAAGGAAAAACTACTACTCTCATTTTGTTGCCAATGGCCCCTCTGGCTGCATTGGAGCTGCGAATGGATCTGGATGGATGCAAACTCAAGAATTTCTTCAATTTCTGGAGCATTTCATAAAATTTGCTAAACCAACTCCACAGAAAAAGATTTTGTTAATCGCTGATAACTACGACTCTCACATTCAGATAACAGTCATAGATTTTTGTACAAACAATGGTATTGTTCTTCTATCTTTCCCGCCCCACACGTCTCATAAACTCCAGCCATTGGATAGGACAGTATTCGGGCCTTTTAAGAAGTTCTTCAATAATGCCGCTGACGATTGGCGGAAAAACAATCCTGGTGAAAGATTAAATATTTACCATCTGCCAGTATTAGCTGCAAAAGCCTTGCCCTTAGCGGTTACGCCAAATAACATTAAAAATGGCTTTAAGTGCACTGGAATCTACCCCTTCGACAGGCTAGTTTTTTCAGACGAAGATTATCTCCCAGCAAGCGTCACAGACCAGCCGGAGCCTAGGCCTACATCCACAAGCACCGAAACAATCCATCGCAACACCGAACTAGACGGAAATGACATCGAAATTCATCCCGAACTAGATGACTCTCCGGTTGATGGGGAAGCTCAGCATCCTTCTAATTTTGGAGAACCGAATTCAATCAGTCAATATCACCAAAGCCTTCAACATCTTCGGGGATGGTGGTTTTCACCGTTTGATATTCGTCCACTTCCACAAGCAAAACCTAGGAAGACCAAAGTAAACAGAAGAACGAAGAAAAGCTCTATATGGACGAGCACTCCAGTGAAGGAAAAATTACGAAAGGAAAATGAAATGAATGAAAAGAATAAGTCCCAAAAACGAAAACAAGTAACCAAAAATTTGTTTGAAGCAAAAACAGAAATTAAAAAAAAGGCTATAAAGAAGAAAAAACCGTTGCAAAATAAGAAAAACAAATCTGACTGCAGTAGCGATGAGAGTGATGATGACAATTGTTTTTGCATTGTATGCTTTGAATTATGGTCTAAAAGTAAGCCGAAGGAAAAGTGGATTAAGAGTTCAATGTGTAAGAACTGGGCGCACGAGAAGTGCACTAATGGTGATTATTTTTACGTATGTCACAATTGTGAGTCTGATTAGGTAATAATCTCCTGCTAATTTAAAGTTAATGTAATTAAAAGCAATATTATCATTCATTTTTTGTTCCAAGCTAATTCTTTTATTATAACTAAAGATGATTTATGCTTTTTTATTGTCAATGTAGTGGGTTAATAAATTTAACGTACACGAATTTTCGTTTGATTTCACCTTCTTCTTGTATTGACTAGTTTATTCTAAATTTTTAAGAATAGTTACATTTGACCCTCACTAGGGGTCAGTTGTAAGAAAAACATAATTTTTTCAATAAAGTAAAAAACCGATTTAAAAACAATTTTGTTTTAAAAAAATAGCCAATGTGTTTGCCAAGGTTTTGATATTATGCACACTTAATTTGATTGAATTCCGCTTCAAGATGGCAGAGCAAAAAATTACTAAGTCGAAAACGTTACAACTGACCCCGCTCTCCCCTACACTTTGCTGATGTAATTCAGTTTTTTTCAAATTCACTTTCCGGCTCTTCCTTCCATAGAACCAATATTAAATCCCCATGGGGATTTGTATGTTAGTTTCGATTCAAAAGGGGTTCCCCCTTTGGAACTTTTTACACACCTAAAAAAATTTTTCCAATTCCTATGAAATTTTGTATTTATTTAGGATTCCCTATAGTGTATAAAATATCCAAATATGAGATTAAAATTTTGAAAAATAACCTTAGTTTATTTCAAGTAGTCAAAATTTAAAATGAAAGTTTGAAACTAAGCTTTCATTAAATACTCGTGTATTTTGTATTTTGTGATTAAAATAAAAACAAACTTACTGACCGAGTGCGTTACTGACCTTCGGAAAAAAAAAACATGATAACTAAACACACACTGCACACAACATAACTAAAGGTGAGTAAAGGTGGAATTCCGAGCAACGCTACAGAGCGGCAGTGTCAATAGCGTCACTGCAGCCGCGACAGTGTCGCGGTAGTGTCGCGCTTGTAGCTTCCGATGTCGGCGTCAGTAAACAAACGCGACCTATTGTCCTTACCTAAAAATGTTAATCCTATCAATATTTCATCTTCATTTTCGTTGAAGTCCGCCATTTTGTTTATTGTTTTGTTATGACAACGCTCCGCGGCAGCGGCCGATCGAAAGCAAACGGGGCAGTGTAGCTGCCGCTAGAGCGGCAATAACGTCACGGCAGTGCCTCGGCATCTATGTCGCAATACTCGAATAGCCTTTCATTTATTTACACATGACATGTTGTGTCGCTCTGCCGCCGCGTCACTGTCGAAGCGTCAGTGACACTCTGTCGCGTTGCTCGGAATTCCACCTTAAACAACCACTAACACACTAATTACATTAGTCGACAAAAATGAACTTTTTTTCTTTCACAAGAATAAAGATATGAAATTCTAGAAATATTTTTCATGCTGAATTCAAATATCATTTCAGTTTTGCCCCATCAGGCACAGTTTTAGAGATATAGAGCAAAATAAATTTTAATAGAAAAAGTGCTCTAAAACGGCTTTTATTTAGAATGTTCAAATTATTTTTAACGCGACACCCCGTCAAAATAAGGAGATATTTAGAATACATATAAATTTTAAGTTTCATCCCATTCGGAGGTTATTAAGACTTGCCCCAAACGGCTTAAAGTTTAGAAAAATCGAAATGTTCAAGATTTTTTTTGCTTTGGTCAGCCCTAATACAATTTTAGATATCCCTGAATGCAAAAAAAATATATTTTCGATATTCTATAGTTCTTTGGCTTTCTAAAAATCATTCATTCGTACAAATCTGTTAATTATTAACGAAATTATGAACAAAAACGTCAGCAAAGAAAAAACACAAGTACACTCACTGGTCGAAAAAAATGGACTTATTTTTCTTTAACAAGTATAACAGTTAAAGAAAGATATGAGATTCTAGAAATATATTTTTTTAAATATTATTTAATAAAGTTAGTGCCCGTGAACCTATGCTCAGAGAGGATACATTAGCTTCTCGTGGATAGGGTTCGCTTTTTAATTCAAGTGAAGTCCATTCTTTTCGACCAGTGAGTGTACTTGTGTTTTTTATTTGCTGACGTTTTTGTTCATAATTTCGTTAATAATTAACAGATTTTTAAGATTGAATGATTTTTAGAAAGCCAAAGAACTATAGAATATCGTAAATATATGTTTTTTTTAGCAGGAATATCTAAAATTGTATTAGGGGTGACCAAATTAAAAAAATCTTGAAAATTTCGATTTTTCTAAACTTTAAGCCGTTTGCGTGCGGCACGTCTAAATGACCTCCGATTGGGCTGATACTTAAAATTTATATGTATTCTAAATATCTGTATATTTTTATGGGGTGTCGCGTTAAAAATAATTTGAACATTCTAAATAAAAGCCGTTTTAGAGCCCATTTTCGACTAAAATCTATTTTGCTCTATATCTCTAAAACTGTGCCTGATGGAAAAATTCTAACTACATATCTGAATTCAGAATGAAAAAATGCACTAGGTTCACTAATCAGATTTCTTGTGAAGAAAACCTTGTCGACTAGTGTTTTTATTGTCATTCAGATCTAAATCTATAGTTATCATTAGAGACCGGACAAAAAAGCATAAAAAAATGGAAAAAAAGTGCTTAAAAAAGCATAAAAATCTTGAATAAAAAGTTTTAAATAAGCATAAAAAAAAATGGTTCGGGTTAATTTGTATGTATTTATTTTTGTATGTATTTTTTATGTATTTTATTTTGTAGACGTTTTGGCCCAATGGCGCGTGGCTAAACGGGCGAATTAAAAAAAAATAAATAAATAACCATAAAAATTGAAAAAAAAGCATCTCATAAGCAATTTCTACTCATTCTAATAGCGTATAAAGGGGGGGGGGGTTAAAGGATGTAATTAATTTTAATATAAAATTTTAAAAATTAAAAAAAATTTTATTTGTATATACCTATATTCGGGTAAACAAATACAGAATGCAACTTTAAATTACCGAAAGTGTGAGGAAGTGGCGGATTCAGAGGTGTTTCTCGGGGGGAAGGGGGTAATCTGGAGTGACTGGTCGCACAGCACACATTTTTTCCTAGAGGGCTCGAGTCAGAGTAGGGAAGGCGCAGTTGCCGAAGAATTTGCTTTACATTTTGCTGAATAATATTTTAAATTATTTTTAAAAATTATATAGCCCTCGGGCTTGGTGTATTTGGTATACCAAGGGCCGAGGATTCGGATCCCATGCAGTCCGATTATTTTATTTAAGCCATTTGGATACCAAATGGTTCAAATAAGAATGCCTGGACCCCAAATAGATATATTTACAAATAACGAGTATCGTTTAAAGTTTTAAATGGCCTAAGTTGCCAAAAAGACTGTGCATATGCGAAACTAAATTTTTTCCGCCCCGCCCTGCGAAAATAATTTTACTTTTTTTTTTAGAGACACGATATTTTTGCCGCTCCGCAGAACATTTTCCCTTTTGTTTTTCACCCAGGAAAAAATTTTTTTACAGGGCTTTATTTTTTCGCACTGCGCGGCCGATCAAACATTTCGGGAGGGGGGGGGGGGCTGTATATCCCCTTATATGTATATGCATTTGAAAAATTTCGGAGTGGGGCCGGACTCCCTCGCCCCCCCCTTATTTACGCCCCTTGTGTATGCGTGTGTAAATGGAAAAAAAAATTGTTTTTTGATAAAAAAAAAAATTATAAATATTCGTAAAATAAGTTCAAATAAGCACAAAGGGCAAAAAAAGCATGAAAACTCAAAAAAAGCATAAAAAATGTAATCTCAATACGCTTAGTTTTTCGTAATTCGCCTAGAAATTAAATATCTAATGGCTGCTTATAAAATTCAGCAATAAGCATTTGGCTTAAAATCCGGTCTCTAGTTATCATGAATGAAAAATAAACGAGCACGATATAGAAAATTTGTAAAAAAACGTAACTCAATTCATTCAAAATAATAATTCAGATTTTATTATAAATCATGTAAATAATATCAAAAGTTTAGGTCGCCCCTAAGAGGGAAAAATCAGGCCCATGCTCATAGAACTAATAGCTCTAAGAGTTAAAAACAATATATTAACAAATAAACTTAGATTAAAAAAACACTCAACAATATAACACGGAAGACTTTCCAAAAAAATTTTTAAGAAATCAGAAGAAAATTAATTCCTGATTTAATAAAAGCACGTAAAGAAAACAAGTGGGCAATTATAAAGTAGGATAAATTAATTATAGAAGAAAGGAAAATTAACTTTCCTAGAAATATTAATAAACATTTACAAAAAAGAAATTTAAGTCATTCACCAGGTGATGATTTAATATACATGTATGTTATGATAAGGCTAGAAAGAGTCTAGAAAAGGCTAGAAATTAATAAATGTATTTATTTCTTAATTAGGTTTATTTATTTTATTATAAAATAAAAAATACACATCAATAATCATGAGCAGTAGCCTGTACGTCCTAGATGATATGTACGTAGATGAGTTTCTTCCCCTCACCCTTTTAGGTTTGTAAATTAGCTGGTGCAAAGCCCCCTAGAAAGCCGATGGCCTAATCGAGCTTCACCCCGGGGCGTCCTCAGAGACTAGTTACGCCGTTGTTCAAATATGAGTTAAGGTTACCCCGAAAAAAAAACCCATATACGTATTTCCTCCTGAGCTGCAATATTAATAGAAAGCTGAATAAAAATAGAATGACTAACTGATAAATGTTTAGGCCCTTTACGAACAGGGAGGGATTTAGGATTTTTCGTATCTTTAAATCGTAATAGCCTCCGAAAAATTCAAATTCTTCAACAAGTTGCCTCTCTTTTTTTTAAATGACGAAAAAAAAATTGGATTAAAATAAATATTTTAATCTTTTGAACGATAATAAATAACTCCGACTTATTTCATATTTCAGATTAAATTTGTTAAAAAATTTAAACACCCGCAAAAATTTTAGAAAAATATTCATAGAAGTTGAAGAAAATTGTTGTTTGTTACAGATGAACGTGAGCCAGACTGAGTACGAGAGTATGCACTCTCTATACGTGCGTAGTGTTCAGGAGAGTCGCAGGCGCAGGCTACGCGCTGGAGTTACGCAAACAACAGTACAACGTTTCTTCTCCTTTGCGATCCATGGTAACAAATTCTACTCCCTATTAATAATTTTAAATCTTACATAGCTATTATTTTTGAGATTTTTTAAGCATAATTCGCATTGCCTGAATCATTTCAGAATTTTACACTATAGTGCTTTAGTTTAGGAATCTTTAAAATCTTGACGAAGAATCCCCATGCTAAATTGTTCAATGAAATATAAATTTTATTTAGTCTATATCAATGCTCCTTAAACTTTTTGAAGCAGCGGCGGCCCCCTTGGAACCCAAGTCAATATCTCGCGGCTCCCGTATTTTTTTTTTTTTTTTTTTTTTTTTTTTTTTATTCAGATTGGTTTCAAAAACTATTTATAATTTTGAATTTCGTATATGCATACTCTTACTAGCTAATGCATGCATTTACTAATTAAGGCACTACGACAAAATTTAAAATACTTCATTTAAAAATAATTAACTCATGAAATCCATAGTCTATGTTAAGAGCAGTTGGAAATATATTATGGTTTCAACATTTCAATACATTATAGTGGAAAATTGGAGATATCAGCCAAATTGGGATTGTCCAGGTTAATAAAACTCCCAGGATAAGACGTTTCGGCCTGAATTTATTTGGCCATCTTCAGTTATCGGGAATTATACACATAGTGCAAGTGCACATATGATCAAACCAGGACTCGTCAATAATAAAATATATTTGCTTCATACAAAATTCTATGGTTCCTGTGCCCAAGCTTAGAGATAATTGAAGATGGCCAAATAAATTCAGGCCGAAACGTCTTATCCTGGGAGTTTTATTAACCTGGCCAATCCCAATTTGGCTGATATCTCCAATTCTCCACTATAATCACATCACAGTCACAACCTCAAAAGCAAATTGCAATACATTATCGAAATTTTATAATTATAATCCAAGTATTTAAACTTAATTAACAATAATTTACTTGTTACATTTGCGACTCTTTGCGGCCCCCCTGCCTGTAATTCATGGCCCCCTAGGGGCCTCGGCCCATTACTTTAAGGAACACTGGTCTATATATAAAGTAATTACTCTGGAATATAGATTTGATATATACCAGGTATATAACTAATTTGAAAAATAAATTTATTAACGTCCTCCCTAAAAAGATCTCGTTGGATAACTCTGGAATTACTGAAGGAATTCACAGAAATGCCGACAGATGGCGCTGACGTCGCTGTATATAAAAAGGCAAGTAACGGACATGACAGTTAGTTCACTTGAGTCGAAGCAAGTGCACAGTACTCGATAACGGCTGCAGAATAAGCAGTTGAAACGTTGTACAGTATTTATACATTATAATAAATATTTAATACAAAAATGTGGTCTATAATTAAAAATTCTCCTAATAATAATAATATCTCAAACCACAAAAGCTTTAATAAACACACTGTAAAAAAAAATATGAATTTTCATTCATATCTCATAAACTTTGGTGGTTTAATTTTAATAGACCAGGATATGAGCTAAAATTAATATACAAGTATATGAATAAGTATCGCTTTAAAAAAAATATGAATTTTCCTTCTTGTTTCATATACCTTGGTAGTTTAATTTTAATACACCCAGAATATGAAATAAAATTAATATAAAAGTTTATGAACAAATTACCAACTTTTAAACTTATCTTTTTCTTTGTGTGCCGCCAAATTTTGAAATCGTTAAAAGTGTACCGCGACAAGTCGAGAATCACTGGTCTAAACGTTCTCAAATAACTCGACTACCTCAAGGAATTTTTATTAATATTATTTTAAGGAAACTTGAAATTATTCTTTTAAAATTTATTTCACAAATCTAAATTTATTAAATTCTGGTTTGAAATTCGCGCTCTAAACTATTTAAATATTTATGAAGTATATTAAAATCATACTAATTAAATAATTTTTATAAAGTAATTCAACTAAATAGCTATACAAATTAAAATTAAAATTAACAATTTCACCAAAATAATTAATTTTAAAATATACAAGAAATTGGTTAGGTTGGCACCAAATTCTGTTTTTGAAGTAGCTGTTTTAACGCATAGATAATTGAACGTGTATTATTATTTAAAATGAAATATAAATATTTAATCAATATATTGAAATAGGAACATTTTACTAACAAAATCGTAAGTATTGAATTTGAATTTTTTCATTTAATTTTTTTTTCTCAATTTCAAATCAATTATTGTTTGTCATTTTTCAGGTGAGGTTAGTTAATATTCCAACCAACTCCAACGAACTGCAATGAAAATGTAACTCTTTATTTCTTCTCAAAGATGGAAATCGACATATTTTTTGTATTAAATAATTAAAATGATTTGTATTTGTGTTAAATTTACTTGGAAATGTATAAAAATTTATTTTTTGATACAAATTTATTATTTTAATACTTTAATTTGTTTTATTATTTAGTAAAATTGTATATTTTAATATAATATAATTTTTTTTTTAATAAATAAAAAATAAAATAAATAAAAAAAAACTATTATTTCACCTAGACCACTCACTTTCCCTCAAAACTATAAACTCGTAAGGACTTTAATTTTTGTTTATTAAAGCTTTTGTGGTTTGAAATATTATTATTAGGAGAATTTTTAATTATAGACCACATATTTGTATTAAATATTTATTAAAAATATATATATTTGTACAGTATTTATATATTTTTAATAAATATTTAATACAAATATGTAGTCTATAATTAAAAGTTCTCCTACTTTCATTTTTCACAAAAAAGTATATTATTTCTCATAAACCCGTAATTTAAATTTCATATACCAAAAATGAATTTATTCATATACCCGAAAATGAATTTTTTCATATACCCGTAATTTAAATTTCATATATCAAAAATGAATTTATTCATATACCCGAAAATGAATTTTTTCATATACCCGAATATGAAAAATTTCATATCTGGGTTTATGAAAGTTCATTTTTGGTATTAGGGCTGGGAAAAATAATCGATTAATCGTTTTTATACCGATTATTTTCTTAAAAAATAATCGATTATTATAAAAAAAATAATCGATTAATCGGGAAACCGATTAATCGGAAATAATCGGAATAATCGGGAAACCGATTAATCGGAATAATCGGGAAACCGATTAATCGGAATAATCGGGAAACCGATTAATCGGAATAATCGGGAAACCGATTAATCGGAATAATCGGGAAACCGATTAATCGGAAATAATCGGGAAACCGATTAATCGGAAATAATCGGGAAACCGATTAATCGGAAATAATCGGAATAATCGGAGAACCGATTAATCGGAAATAATCGGAATAATCGGAGAACCGATTAATCGGAAATAATCTATTATTTTTTCATAACTGATTATAGAGAAATAATCGGTGTTTTTTTCAACATTGATTGTATCCAAATAATCGATTGAGGTGAATATATATTCCAACTCGTTTCAAAATAAGAATTTTTTTTTTTTTAAACACACTTTTTTCACAGTCACACTCACATTCACACACACATACATACAAGTCTTTTCGGTATCTGAGGCCATACAAGACAAACTATAACCGATATATATGAATAAATATGTATTGGGGGTTAGGCATTTTTATTCAAGCCATTTGGTATCCAAAGCCATCGGACTTGCCTGGGTCCGAACCCGCGACTCCTGGTATACAAGGCCAGCACGCTAACCCCTAACCACGACCCATGGGCCAAAATAATAAATTATAAATATGGACTATTATGAAAACTTTTATATAAATGTGTTGATTTTTAATAAAAAAAAAATTAATAGACAAACTAAAGCTTAAGGGAAGAAGCAAATTCTCTCTCATCGCTCTTTCTCTCATCTCTCTCTCTTTCTCTCTCTATCCTATCTCTCTCTCTCCCCCTTCTTTAACAGTGAGTCATTGCCGCCTGGACAATAAACAATTTATTTATTATACAGTTTATATATTTTGTTTTGTTTTATTTTAAGCTAAAGATAAAAAATGATACATTTTTTCCAATTTATGAAAAGTTTTTAATTCATTTAAATATATATCCAAATTTAGAACAAATAAAAAATATGTTCAATATATCATTGGAATCACAAAAAAATTTCTAAAAATAATTATTCTATAGTATTTAATTTTTAATAAAATTACAGATATCAAATCTATTAACTATTGATATAATTAATTTTAATGGAGAATTAGATACGGTAACCAATTTGTTCGATGGGGTGGGGACAGGGCCGGCGCAAGCTATTCTGCCGCCCTAGGCAAGATATTTTTTTTGCGCCCCCCTCCCAAAAAAACTTTAAAAATTTAATTTGCCGCCCCCTCCTTAAAATTTTCCCCGATCTCAAGAATTTTTCTGCGATATTTTTTTTTTTTTTCGCGGAACCAAAATTTTTTCCCGTGTGCCGCCCGCGAAACATTTTCTCTTGCGCAGAACCAAAATTTTTTCCCGTCCGGGAAAATAATTTACCTTTTTTTTTAGAGACGCTCAATTTTTGCCGCCCCCGGGACCGAAATTTTTTTCGGGTGCCTCTTGCGGAACCAAAATTTTTTTTTTATTTTTCCCTTTTTGCCGCCCTCTCCAGGTTGCCGCCCTAGGCGGTCGCCTAGTTTGCCTAGTGGACGCGCCGCCACTGGGTGGGGAGAATATTAATTTCAAAACATCCTAAATTTCAATTCAATATTCAATATTGTTATTTAATTTAATAAAGTCATTAGCCTTTAATTTAATAAAGTCATTTGCATTTGAACACTCAACATTCTTTTTTTAATTTTTCATATTTTGTTTTTATTTAGATTAATTTTGATACAATTTTGTTTTTTTCACATATTCTATGTATATTTTTATATGTAGTTTAAAAAAAATAAATTTTTTTTTCATTTGTATTTTAATATTTTTTTTAACACTCACACTTTTTTCACAGACACATTCACACACATACACACAGATTTTTCTGCAACTCAGGCCATATAAGAATTTCACTATAACCGTTATAGCTAATACATATATTATATATTGGGGGCCAAGCATTTTTATTCAAGCCATTTAGCATTTAGTATATTTATATTTTATAGTCCAAAGTCATTTTTTAAATATAGAGTATTTTGGTGTAAAAATAGCAAAACGCCACTCTTAATCTGGTATAGATTTTTTCTTCTAAGGATCTAAGATCCAAAATTTCACTAAAATATACCATATGAAATTATTAATAATAATAATTAATAGATGGTTGATATCTGTAATTTTTTAAATTTAACTGTAGACTAATTATTTGGATATATATTTAAATGAAATTTTCATAAATCGGAAAAAATGTATCATTTTATATCTTTAGAATAGAAAAAAAAATATATATAATACTGTATAATAAATAAATTGTTTATTGTCCGGGTAGTAAATGACTCAGTGTTAAAGAAGGGGGAAAGAGAGAGAAAAGATAGAGAGAGAGAAAGAAGAGAGAGAGAGAGAAGAAGAGATAGATAGATAGAGAGAGAGAATTTTCTTCTTCCCTTATGTTTATGTAAATATGTCTGTCTATGAATTTTTTTTATTAAAAATCACACATTTATATGAAAGTTTTAATAATATTCCATATTTAGAATTTATTATTTTTCGATGATTTTATTTAAGACATTTGGCTACCAAATGGCTTAAATAAATATGCCTGAAATATATATTTATCTATAACGGTTATCGTCTGTCTTAAATGGCCGAAGCTGCCGAAAAGACTGTAAGAATGTGTGTGTGTATGGGTGTGTGTTTGTGAAAAAAGTGAGAATGTTTTTTATAAAAAAAAAAATTATTATTTTGGCCCACGGGTCGTGGTGTAGGGGTTAGCGTGCTGGCCTTGTATACCAGGAGCCGCGGGTTCGGACCCAGGCAAGTCCGATGGCTTTGGATACCAAATGGCTTGAATTAAAAATGCCTAACCCCCAATACATATTTATTCATATATATCGGTTATAGCAAGGGCGGATACAAGGGGGGGGGGGTAAAGGGGGTAATTACCCCGCCCCCCGAGGTTTGAAAAAATACTTTTTCGCAAAAAAATTTATTTTTAATGTAAAATTTTTAAAATTAATACTTAAAAATTTGGTGTGTATTTATATTCTGGCAAACAAGTACAGAATGCGCTTTTAAATTACCGAAATTAAAAAAAAATAGTGTGCTGTGCGACGAGTCACACCAGATTACCCCCCCCCCCTCCGAGAAACACCTCTGGATCCGCCCTTGGGTTATAGTTTGTCTTATATGGCCTCAGATGCCGAAATGACTTGTATGTATGTGTGTTTGAATGTGAGTGTGACTGTGAAAAAAGTGTGTTTAAAAAAAAAAAAAATTTCTTATTTTGAAACGATTATTTCTCTATAATCAGTTATGAAAAAATAATAATTTATTTCCGATTAATCGGTTCTACTATTATTCCGATTATTTCCGATTAATCGGTTCTCCGATTATTTCCGATTAATCGGGAAACCGATTATTCCGATTATTTTCGATTAATCGGGAAACCGATTATTCCGATTATTTTCGATTAATCGGGAAACCGATTATTCCGATTATTTTCGATTAATCGGGAAACCGATTATTCCGATTATTTTCGATTAATCGGGAAACCGATTAATCGGGAAACCGATTAATCGGAATAATCGATTAATCGGAATAATCGATTATTTTTAATAATCGAAAATCGATTATTTTTTTCAATAATCGAACACCCCTATTTGGTATATGACATTTCTCATATACCCAAAATGAATATTCATAAACAGTTTGTGTAACAGACTTCCTATACATGTGTATGAATATGGCTCGAAAATTTTTAACAGTGCACAAAAAATAATAATATCAAAAATAAACAAAATAATCTCAAACCTCCCTTATGCAAACCAAACATAGAATTGAAGAGGTAGAATGCAAATAGCACTAATCCACAATTATGACATACCCGACTTTTCAGCACCATCAATTGAGCAAAGACCTGTAGGCCTACTAGTTGTACAATTTGTTTCTCAGCCTGTTATTGCCATTAGAGTGACAGTAGCAAACAAACAAACTTCCTATTAGTGTTTTGTTTGTTTCCAAAGATTAAAATGAAATATCTCAGGATTAATATTTGTGGGTTAGCACCAGCGGCGTAACCAGCCTTTGAGGGCGGGGGGGGGGCGAAGCTCAACTAGGGCGCCGATTTTCCAGGGGGGCTCCGCCCCCTGGACCCCCTTGCCTTCGGCGGGCAAATTTCTTGCATCCTGTAATTTTCTCAGCGAATTTGTTTATATTTACATGTTTTTTAATGACACCTGTATGATTTTGTTTTGATTTTTCTTTGGTTTTACGAAAAATGTCGTTTTCTTCTGTGATTATTTCAAAAACTATTCAGTTTTCGGGAAAATATCAAAGAATAAAAACTTTTTAAAATAGAGTATTTTATTTCGACGGGCATGCAAATGAAATTTTATTTAAAAATCTGGTGTGACTGGCACACAGCACACAACTTTCTCTTACCTTCGGTAATCGAAAGTTGTGTTCTGTGCTTGTCACACCAGATTTTTTGTGTCGACATATATTTAGTTTCCTACAGTAGGGTACAATTGAATTCAAGATGTAAAATTTATAAGTATGGCAAAATATTTATATTTTGTTACCATGGCAACCATTTCTTCTATCTTTTCTATGGAGTACAAGAGTAAAGTGGTCTACAGAAGATTTCAATCACAAAATGAGAATATACATTTTATTGAAGATCTAAAAAATAATCGATTTTTGAATTTTTAAAAAAAATCCTTGGAGGAAATTTTGAGAAAATCGAAAAAAACTGAAAAAGTGCATCAGTAAAGTACTAGTATTCTTTGGTCGATTTTGTTCAAAAGTTTCGTGTCACGTCCCATTGGGGTGCTTAACTTAATATAAAATTTCAACCTCCTAGCTCTTTTCGTTCTTGAGATATTTTGTTCACAGACAGACACACACACAGACACACCATGTCGCGAAAACCACTTTTTTGGATTCAGGGGACCTCAAAACGTGAAGATCCATCAAAATCTCGACATAGAATTTTTGACATGAATCCAATACTTTCTCTGTCTCTATATATATTACATATATACATAGGTAAGAGAAAGTAAAAATTGCTAGACATTCGTTCATTCATTCACTAAATCTCGGGCGGGAATGGGCGGGTTTGAAAAAATTCCGGGCGGGCTCGGGCGGGCCTGAAGAATGGTAAACGCCCTTTCATTTTGAGAAAATCGAAAAAAACTGAAAAACTACATCAGTAAAATACTAGTACTTTTTGGCCGATTTTGATTAAAAGCTTATTTTCACGTTCCCGGGGGTGTTTAACTTAATTATAACATTTCAGTCTCATAGCTCAATTCCTTCATGCTTAAAAAAATTTTGAATTTCAAAAAATTAAATATTAAGGCTTATACGAGTACCTGAGTAAATCTCCACAGCTATAAAACATCAAATTAAGGCTTATATATTGCAAAATAAAAAAAATTTTAATTATAAAGCCTCTATATACGTTACTATCGGCAAGGTTCGCCTTCAGCGCTGAAAGTGAAAAATGATGAACTGGAAAAAAGAATTATGGAGGCTGAACAGTATTCTAGACAGAACTCTCTGGAAATTCATGGGATTCCTGAGTATCCAAATGAAAATATTGTGAATTTAGTAATATCTGCTGGTACTGCTTTAGGAGTTGAAATTAAAGATGACATGATTGATACATGTCATCGGTTTAAAAAAATTCCCGGATCACTGTCGCCCCCGGGAATTATCGTCAAATTTGTGAGACGAGCAGTTAAAGATGAATTATGGAGATTGAGAAAAGTCAAAAGGGATTTTTCTACCAGACACATGAATCTACCAGTTGATATTCCAGTCTACATTAATGAATGTCTTTGTCCAGGAAGAAGGCGGTTATTTGCGGCTGCAAGAGAAGCTAAAAAGTCCAAAGGATACAAGTATGTATGGACTAGGAATGGGAAAGTATTTATGAAGAAGGTGGATAATACCCCTGCTTTATTAATTTCGTCAATGGAAGATATTTTGAAATTAATCTAATAAATATTTCGTATTGAGACTTTTTTTTTTATTTTTATTTTTATTGCTTTTTTTGTTTCAATTCTTTTTTGATTCTTATTATTATCTACTCTAAAAATCCCTAATGAATCTAAATGAAGATTTATTTTTAGTTCACCAAAATATTTGTAGTATGAGGAAAAATTTTGATTTGTTCATTAGCTATTTGAATAAAAGTTAAGAAATTTCCTAAAATAATAATTTTATCAGAAATTTGGATATTTGAATCAGAATTATGTAATTATAAAATCAATAATTATAAGTCTTTCGCTTGTTGTAACCAAAACTATAGGTCCGGTGGAGTGATGGTGTTCATTAGAGATGATATCTCTTGTTTTGAAATTGATTGCAAGTTCATATCAGCTAGTGGACTTAAGATAGATTGTATAATTAATGACATGTCTTTTGTTCTCCTTGCCTTCTACCGGTATCATGAGTACTCTGAGTTTATTTTTATTAATGAATAGTCGCAAAGCCCGTCTTCGGCGGGCTTTCCGCCTAGCCAGGGGGCTACGCCCCCTGGACCCCTTGCTCGCCGAATCCCAATTTGGGATATTTCTTGTTGCAATGCAAGTATTAAGATGTTAAGGAAGGATCTTATATTCAAGCGAGGCGAGGGTACCGATTGGGAACTACACAAAAGGGTCTGTTTATGACTGTTTAAAGGGTCAGTCACCTGAGTCCTCTCTTCGTTTTTCAACTGCTGCGTAGCCCCCACCCCAGCCCATAGTCAGGTAGGAAGCTGGTTCACACAGCATAAAGGACGCTCTAATTTCTAGCCAACTTGTTGATTTTGTGTTCCCATATTGAAGAAATTTGATTATAATTAATTTTCCAAAACATTTAAGAGATTCAAATTATTACTACGTTACTCCCAGAGCCATGTATTATAGGTGTACTTAATTTCAAATGGATTCATTGAAAATTGTGGATTTCTATAGAACATATACATACATATTTACATACATACATACATTTTTCCCATTTCATTTTTATATATATAGATTGAATTTATTGCTCTCTGATATTCCAAGGACTAAAATGTTGTTGTTGGTGGGAGATATGAATATAAATCTTCTATGCGACAATAATATTACTGACGAATACAATTTTGTTCTGAATATTTATGGTTTAAAATCATTCATAAATTCAGTTACTCGATTGAAATCTGGAAGCTGACTCGATCATATATTCATAAGGCCTGATAATGTATATAGTATTCACTCGTTTTCAGGGGTAGTGGATCATGCAGGCATTTCTGACCATTCACTTTGATTATTGTATATAGTGGGCTATGAAGGTAATAAAAACGAGAGAGGAGAGATATACAAAAAAATTGATTTTGAAAATTTAAGGGGTTGTCTCTCTGAAATGGACTGGGGCAGCTTGTATATGGTTAGGGATGTGAACAAGGCATTTAATTACTTCTGTAGCCAATTGAGTGAAAAAATAAGCTTGCATACTGTTACCATAACTACTCGGAAATCTATGAGACCTCTAAAACCTTGGATAAATGGGGAACTAGTTAGAAGAATTAATAAGAGGCATGCGCTATATAAAAAGAAAATTACAGCCGTATAATTTAAAATTAGCAAAATATTACAATAGATATAGAAACAAATTAATTGTTGATTTAAGGAAGATCAAAGAAGAATATTATTTGAAATTATTTGGTCAGGCAAAGGGGAATCCTGGGGATCAATGGAAAATCATTGACAGTCTCATCGGTGAAAAATCTAGTAATAACATTGAAAAAATTAGAATTTCAGATGGATCTTGTGTTGGGAAGGATAGTGACATAGCTGAGGAGTTTAATAATTATTTCTTAAATATTGCGCAGGAATTAAAGGACGGCTTGGTCAACAATCCCCTCTATCCTACAACTAATTATAGTAGCAAATTTTCCGTTGTTCCTAATAATGTTTCAATTTTCCTTGTACCAACCGATAAATTTGAAATATGCAAAATAATTAACTCGCTAAAAAATAAAAAGTCGGTTGGGATTGATGGACTATATTCAAAGAACTTCGAAATGAATTGTCGGATGTGTTGGCTCACTTGTTCAATATGAGTATTCACCATGGAGTTTTTCCTGATATCCTAAAAAAAGCGGTGGTGGTTCCGATTTTTAAAAAAGGAGATAGATTAGATGTAACTAATTATCGACCAGTAACATTGCTTTCACCTCTATCGAAAATGCTGGAGAAAGTCATTAACTGTAGGGTGACTCATTTTTTAGAAGTACACGGTAATTTAAGTGCTAACCAATTCGGTTTTAGAGCGGGGCTCAATACAGAGATGGCAATAGCAAAACTCGTCTCTCAAATAAATGTAGCAATAAATTCTAATTATCGTTCAGCAGCGTTGTTCATAGACTTTCAAAAAGCATTTGATATGGTAGACCATCACATCATGTTAAGAAAAATGGAGGTGATGGGTATACGCGGATTGGCAAATGATTGGTTCAGGTCTTACCTCAGCATGAGGACTCAACAGGTTAGAATAAATGGTAAACTAAGTAATGTAGGGTTGGTACGTCATGGAGTCCCACAGGGTTCTGTATTGGGCCCGACCCTTTTCTTAATATATATTAATGATCTTTGTTCGGCTAAGTTTGAGGGAATGGTTACATCGTTTGCTGATGACACGGCGCACAGTGGGCTGAAATCGAAAAAAAGCGGCCATAATTATCTTTTTTTGGGCGGATTTTTACAAAATTAAAACTATACATACAGAATCATATGTTCTTCAATACCCTTCAATATTTTCATATTTTACCAAAAGGGGTTGAAATTACCCCTTGACAAAGTTGAAAAAAAAATTAAGATGTGTGAAATATAAAGAAAAACATATGTCAAAAAATCAAAAAAAATATGCGTTTTACAAAAATGACATTTATTTTTAAAAAAAACATACATGGGGTGAACTACCCCTTACTGAAGGGAGCAAAAAAATATTTTTTTTTTGATAATTACAAGCAATATGTCTTTATATACATTTTAATGGATGCTGATTCCAAATATGTCATCTATTTTTACAAAAAACCTACATGGGGTGAACTACCCCTTACTCAACGTGTTAAAAAAATTTTCCTTTGATAATTACAAGCAATATGTCTTTATATACATTTTAAAGGTCACTCGTTACAAAAATGTCATTTATTTTTACAAAATATATAGATGGGGTGAACTACCCCTCACTGAAAGGAGCAAAAAAATATTTTTTTTTGGTAATTACAAGCAATATGCCTTTATATACATTTTAAAGTATTGCTGATTACAAAGATGACTTATTTTCTCTTCCCTCAACATTGGGGGAGGAGGCTCGAACCCCTTGGGCCCCTTGGACTCGGCTTCTATGTCTGTCATTATACTTAAATAAAAATTATTTGCCAAAAAATAAATATATTTACTATAATATAAAGCGCTAGCCACTTACTTCTGTTTTATGTTCCTGTTTACCACGCTCTCTCGCTGATTGGCCACAGACAGAGGAAGTGGAGTCAGTGAGGGAAATTCAAAACTTCAAAATTTTGCGCCGAAGGCGAGCAATTGCAAAATTTCCAAACAGGGAGCAAGAATAAATTTGATGCATTTGCTCGCCAAAGGCATTTAAGGGGGTCCAGGGGGGCTTTACCACTTGTATACAAAAATAATATAGTTATTTCAATAATATTAATATAATAAGAATATGAACAAGAAAAAATGAAATTTTTAAATATTGGATATTTCCTTTTCATAGATTATTTTTTCAAAAGATTTCAAAATCTGAGGCCCCACCTTAAAATTTTATGGTCATTTTAATAATAGCCTGGTTTTATTTTGCCCGTCAGCCCTTTGTCACGTTTCAATATTATCTGTAAAGCAGAGAGAAGTTCAATTAGTTTGAGGGAAATCATTTGTTTTTCTGCCGATTTAATTATAAAAAAATTAATAAAAATTCGGCGGGCAAATTCGGGCAAAAAGTTCCGATGCAATCATGTTCTACATGTATTCTAGTTTCAGAATCTATTGAGTTTGTTAGGGATCCGCATGGATCCCATATACTTTTTGAAATTGAAAAAATTTTATATTGCTTTTTTTTTACTTACAAAAAAAAATTTATTTAAAAATAAATAACTGAAATACAAGAAAAGCAAAAATATTTCCAAAAAGAAGATTAATTTATCTATGAATCAAAAAAAAATTCATTAAAATTGGATCAATATTAAATATATGAAAAAAATTCCTGAATATCGACTTAAAACGCAAAGAAAAGTTACCATGTTTTCTTGCCCACTTTGGCGCTCTATAACTCGGGTTTGGGTTGGGTAAAAAAAAAAAATGAATTATTGTCCTGAGGTCCACATATAGTCTATTATTGGTGTGCAAAACGTTGTTTTTATATTTTGAAGTTCATTTTTTCGAATTATGGCCGCTTTTTTCCTATTTCAGCCCACTGTGCGGCGTTAAACTATGTAGGTACTACTGAAAATGAACTTGTTAGCAAAATGGAATTAGATCTTGTTCAAATGAGATGGTGGCTAAATGAAAAGAAAATCTCTTTAAATGTAGCTAAAACAAATTATTTGGTTTTTAGTCTTAATAAGATCCCTGAATCATTCGGCTCTGTAAAGTATCATGAGGTCTCGTGTGGGAGGATTGTGAATTGCTTGTGTGAGTCAGTTCAGCAAGTTGAGGTTGTCAGATATCTTGGGATTATGGTGGATATGAGACTCTCATGGGGGGACCATGTTGCTAAACTTAAAAAAGAAATCGGAAACTCGATTCGCAAATTTTATTTTTTAAGAAATATGTGCCCGCTTAATATCTTAAAAATGTTGTATTTTGCGTTGATTCAATCGAGGTTGCAGTATGGTATCTCTTCGTGGGGGGTGCGTATCCAAGTGTTGTTAGACCGCTGCAGGTTGGGCAGAAGCACATTGTCAGACTGATGGCGAAAAAGCCAAGAATGGCCCGGTCTCAGCCTCTTTTCAGGATGTTCAACATTTTACCTATGCGATGTCTATTTTTTAAAAAAATATTGATGGACATTCTGGGTGGGGGTGGGGGATCGGGGCTGGTGGCTGTAATAGATAGAGGGAGAGGTGCGGGTAAATTGACTCTACCCAAGCCTAGATTAGAAAAATTTCGAAGGTCAGATTTGTATATGGCGCCCAAGCTTTTTAATTTATTACCTAATTATATATCGAGGTGTACCTCATTGGCTGGAATAAAGAGGTTAGTTTGTCAGTAAACCAGTATAATTTAGTGTTAAGTAGTATAATAAAAAAAGTTAATGTAAATGATGGTAACCTCCAAAACAGGTCTCCTAAGGAGGTACCTAATTTCTGAGGAATGTACTTAACTCCCTGTATTTTACTTTGTATGCAGAAATAAATATTTTTATTTTATTTATAAGACTTGACGATAACCATTATTTATGGATCTATCTACATTGGGGTCCAGGCATTTCTATTTAAACCATTTGGTATCCAAATGGCTTAAATAAAATCATCGGACTGCCTGGGGTCCGAACCCGTCGCGAGTTCGGTATAGAAGGTGGGCCAACTACAGCAAGCCCGGGGCATGAAGCAGGTTAATTTACATACTTTAGTGTTGAAAAAATATTTAATTTTATTTTAATATGTCAAGTTGGATATTTACTAGTCCAAAGACTTAATAAAAATAATCTGAAATAAAATGAATATAAATAATGTTTAGAAAAAAATTAACGATTAGATATTATAGTTTTATGAAAAATATTAATACCTTTTAATAAGTAAAAATTTGGTTTCATAATATTTTTAAAGTTCTAAGCTTTTCTAATGCTTTAACTCTTCGTTAAAAAAAATTACCATATCCATCGTTCTAACAAATGGCAAAATATTAATATCAAGTGTGCTATGGAATCAATATTATCAATAATTTGTATTTTTTGGACATATCGATACCTTTTATCATCTTTGAGGGTTAAAAAATAGTTACTTCTATATATTTTGATAAAAAATTAAACAAAAACACCAAAAAAAGCAATCTATAAGGTTTAAAAAAAAACAACGATATGAATAATTCAATGACAAATGTCAGTTTTGATTGCCCGCCACCCGAATTTTATCGATAAATCCCGAACAAACTCGAAAAAATAAGGAAGAAAAGCTAAAAAAATGAACGGAGGACCGGCCGTTCGCCAAACGAACGGATAAAGCAAATGAACGGATGAACGGCCCGTTCACCAAACGAACGGATAAAGCAAATGAACGGATGAACGGCCGTTCGCCAAACGAACGGATAAAGCAAATGAACGGAGGACCGGCCGTTCGCCAAACGAACGGATAAAGCAAATGAACGGAGGACCGGCCGTTCGCCGAAGACAGGTCAAAGCAACGAACGGAGGACCGGTGAACGGCGAAGTGTTAAAGGCGCGACCCGTTCACTCCCGTTCACTTCGACGACCCGTTCTTTGCGACCCGTTCGCGAACGGAATGCCCACCTCTAGTCTGAAGAATCGTAAAAAATAACCCGGCGCTAAGTCAAAAAAAATACGGGTGGGCCAAATAAAATCGACTCGTGGAGGGCTCTATGAGGGAATGAGTTGAAAATGATTTTATTGCTGTTTTGAAGATATCTAAAGAAAAAAATGAAATCTATAATTTCGTTCATTTTAGATACTATACTAAACCATGTCTGAGAATACTGCAATGGGGCTCATTCAAAGAAATAAAAAAAACCAAATTTCTTTCATTTTAGAAGTAGTTTTAAATACCCTAAACAATGTCTGAATTAAATGAAATAGTATTCATTTTTTACAAAATTTAATCTAGAATGTGAAAACCTTTAGATATTCGATAAATCTACCATTAAAAATATATAGGCCTAGCTAAAATTATAAACAAAATCTGGGGAAAAAAATAGCTACTTAAAGGTTTGTCTCGTGTTTGACGAATAGATAGTATACTAAGCTAAGTCTGACAATACTGTAATGTGGCTCATTTTTTTCCAAATTTAACGTAGAAGAATAAAAAAAATATGAGATTAAAGATATTTCTTACCATTCAAAAAATATAGGCGAAAATTGAAAGAAATTCTTCAAACAAACAAAAAAACAAAAATAGAAATTTCTTCCATTTTTAGAAAAGCTTTAAAGAGCTTAAATAGATGCTTATCAGATCCAAACTGGGCTCGTTTTATAGGAAATTTAATATAGATTATAAAAGGTAAATCATATCTAAGACATTGATTATCGTTTAAAAAATATGGCCATGAATATGAAAAAAATTATTAAAAAAAGATTTCGTATTGCACTCCAAGAGTTTCACAGCTACCACACAATGCCTTAGAATAGTGCAAAGGGTCTCATTTTTTTCCAAATTTAATGTAGAACAATACAAAAGTATGAGATTGAAGTTATCTTTTATCATTCAAAAAATATAGCCAAAAATGTAAAAAAATAATAGGCTAAAAATGAGTTTTTTGTAATTTAAAATAAGGGGGTATAACATTTTCAAGATTTTGGATTTTTCTAGTCAGCAGATATGGTACTGAATCAAATAAAAAAAATTCCAAATGTCTAGCTTGTCTAAATACAAAGATGTTTAAAAAACATCTCAAAAAATGAAAATTTTAATTAATTTTAAACTGGTAACCGTTGGCTCTAGTTGAAACATTATGCTTTAATAGGAGAATTAAATTTAAGTGCACAAGGTTTCCACAGAAAATTTTCATGTTATTTTTTTTCACACTTGAAAATTAAATAGAAGAGGTTGATGAAAAAAAAAATGAAATTTACCTGACTAAGGGCCGGTTGCTTCATCCTGGGTGAGCTTGTTAGCCCCGACTTTTTTTGTAGTGCAGAAACCCACTTCAGTTTTATTTTTATAGTAAAATATACGATATTTCATCATTTTATTGCTAAAAGAAGTATTCTAGAAGTACATATATTTGTTATTTTACCTTATATTCTACTTATTTTATCAATAAAATGATGAAATATTGTATATTTTATAAAATATGTTATAGGCTAGGGCCCGCTTGCATCAGATCTCGTCGCCATATTTAGCCCTGAGTTAACCTCACTTTTGAGTAATTTCATATAGATATATGGGGAATTGGAGCCAAGGTCCGGGCTAAAGTTAGCCCAGGCCCAAAGGTGGGGCTAAGATTTAGCCCTGGGTTGACACGTACGAACATGTATTATGAACTCAAGCATCCTAACTTCACCAATATAAATGTAAAAAATAATATAAATGCAATATGGAATCTACCGTTTTTTTGTTATTATTCATTTTATGTCAATCAGGATTATACTCGTATATCCAGGATATATTGCAAGTTGTTGAATATTCTCCTAACTTCATCTAAGGCATTGCACATGTCTTGCTAATAAAACTATTTGTTTTCAAATTGAATGCAAATTGATATTTAATATTTATATGAATATTTTCAGTTGATATTACTTCTTGTTAGGTGAAAATAAAAGGTATATTTCTTTTTGAAATTATCTTTATTTGAGCCACACAGCTGGCAATTTGTCAAAATAGTTGTGAAGATTGGAACAATTGACTAATTGTTATGTGAACTCTAATAAATCTTGTTTATTTTTTTGAAAATTTTCAAATTTTAGCAAAAAAAAATTAAATTCTTATATTTAAATGTATATTAATAATATTTATTTAAATTATGGGTGATAATATCAATTTTTATTTTTAATAATTCTTATAAGATGCCTTAATGGAGTTGCAAACTTCACAAACAGAACATGATTTGTTCCCCCGGAAGAGGGTTTCTGCATTACAAAAAAAAGCCATTTAGCCCGGGGCTAACAAACTCACCCAGGATGAAGCAACCGGCCCTAAAAGTATAGGATGAGAGGATCATTTCGCAAAAAAATCATTGAAATCGGACTCAAAATACTGAAGCAAAAAAATAAAGAAAATGAACTGAAGCCACGGCAAAGTCATCAAAAATGAGGATCTTTTTGCACGAATTATTTACATATGTAAACAAACCTCAAATATAGTTAAAAGATATTTGTAATTTTCAAAATTTAATGCAGATTATAGAATAATTCAGATAGTGAAGATATCTTTAACCCTTATTATATTAGTAAAAAAAGTGAAAAAATATCGTGATATTTTTAAAAACATAAAAAAAAATTGTTTTTCTTCTCTTAAAAAAAAGTGGAACGGGAGACCGGGGCAGGTTGGGCCACTAATTTTTTTTTTATTTTATAAAATTTTTTATTTAATCATTTTCGTTTATGTTTTTATTTTAAAATGTTGCTGCAACCTTAAGTTACCATAAGGTCATCGTAAAAGTCTCCTAAATTGATGTTAAAATTTAAAAAAAATAATTATTTCTAAAATATTTCGAGTGGGCCAACCTGCCCCGTGGTCCCCCCGACCACGGGGCAGGTTGGCCCGGAAGGCATTTTTTATTTTTATATGAATTAAAATGCTAGAAAATAATTTAAAACAACTTAATTTTAACACACAAAGTTTATTTTAAATTATAATTACGTTATTGCAACAGTTGAAGTAATAAGTGTTTACTAAATCAAAAAAAGTATATCGTGACTCCAAGAACATTTCCTTTTTCAGTTTTTCATTTGTATTTACGAATCATTGTTATAACGGTGGTTCAGAGGTTGGAGATGAGAGTCAGAATGCTGTGAAGAGCACTGCAGACACCTTACTTGGGTTTGACAATTTAGAAAAAAGAGTATCCCAGCAATAGTCTCAACTTTTCTCTTCCAACCCAAAAATCTCTTAAGTGAAAACACTTCATATCTTCCCGAACCACATATATCCAAAGAACTAGAGCGTCGTTTTAGAAAACAACAAGAACATATTCATATATCTGATAGGGGTCGTCCACATATTACATAACGCCTTTTTTGGCGATTTTCTACCCCCCCCCCAATATAACAGTTAGTCACATACAAAAGAAACCCCCTATAAATATTATGTCACAACATAGAACTATCCCCCCCCCCCATACCAATAAAATGGAAGTATTGGATTCAAAATACACACACGACTAGTATAATATCGATATTTATATTAAATTTTATTTTGTTACTTTTACATCAAATATTGCCACTAAAATTGAAAAAATAAAACACGGTTTAACGATTTCATACACACAATGGCAAAAAATCGAGTGGGCCAACCTGCCCCGTGCTCATATTTGAAACAATTTTTATCCCGCACAAATCCCAGTGAAGTTTTTTTAATTAATATGCCATGGATAAATAATCCTTATACTCCAACCTTTAAACATAGTGCTCACTTTTTGTCCTTGAAGTAACCAAAAAGTAGATAAAACAATTTTATTCAACTAATAAAAATTTACTCCAAGCTGCAAAAAACGATCAAATGATTCTAACTCATGCGAGTTTACTCCGATCGCTATTGTTGTTTTGGCAGAAGTAGGGTGGCAGTGCTATTAACCTTCATTTTGATCCGTAACACAATCGTCGAATTATTCTGCGAAATATTGAGACTGGGCCAACCTGCCCCGGTCTCCCCTACAACTTTTTTATGATTTTGGATTTTTCTAGTTAGTTTTAGACAGTTTAAAGAAGAGAAGTACCTTAATCAAAAAACGTATTTTCAGCTTTATTATAATAATGGGCCTATCCATCTCAATTCAGGCAGCAAAGTAAAAATTGGCCGGTTCATAGTCTCCGATTTTGCTCAAATTTGGATATGTTATTCTAGAAACAAAATTAAGAGACCCGTATTTTTTAGTTTTGGCCAAAAAATTTTTTTGGAAGAGTTACAGGTGGTCAAAGTTTCGTCAAGGTCACACGTAATTTCCTCCGCGGCAAGCTCAAAATTACTATAAAGTGCAATATCTCTGGAACTAATAGGAATATTTCAGATCTGTTTTCAGTTTCTGAAAGATAAAAGTGTCAGGAATCTATTGGATTAAAGATTATTCTTCTATTAGTGACAGGTATCTTGCTAAAAAATAATTTCAAAATCGCTAAATTTAACTTTAGAGTCATTTTTCTCAAAAACCCCAGCCTCAAAAATTCTGAAATTTTTTAGCAAGGAGGAGACATCTATATAGTATATAACCTCAAAAGGATTTTTCAGGATCTTACCTACTTTTCATTTTATTGCATATTTACTGTTTGGTGCTTTAATTTATCTTTAAAGTCATTTTTCTCAAAAACCCCCGCATCAAAAATTCTGAGATTCCTGACACTTTTAACTTTCAGAAACTGAAAACAGATCTGAAATATTCCTATTAGTTCAAGAGATATTGCACTTTATAGTAATTTTGAGCTTGCCGGGGAGGATTACGTGTGACCTTGACGAAACTTTGACCCCCTGTAACTCTACCAAAAGATTTTTTTGGTCAAAACTAAAAAATACGAGCCTCTTAATTTTGTTTCTAGAATAACATATCCGAAATTGAACAAAATCGCAGACTATGAACCGGCCTACCCTGCCTGTCTGGAGATGGATTGGGCCTAATATATATAAGATGGATTACTGTGTCAAATATATTCGTGGCAATAGCTGTGTTAAATTCGCGAGAGGTGGTAAGTAATATTAAGATGGAGTGGGGGGGAGGCTCTAGAAAAGAACATATTCTCAAAGGAGGCTCATGGCTACGGGTTACGAATCTAGAGGTGGGCACCACCTAACTCGGGTTCAAAACCCACTTGCCGTGAAAATTATCAAACATTGCCAATGTCTCCTTTCTCTCTCTCTCTCTCTCTCTCTCTCTCTCTCTGTAATTGGGGTTAATTTCTGTTGAGAGATGTGAAAATAAAAAAAAAAATAAAAAAAATGGGCAGTGAGCAAAATAAGGTTGAGATACTATGTTTTGAACGATGATAGATATCAATTTAAATAATACATCAACATGATTTATTGATTTAAGTTTCTTGAATAAATATCTTTCAAGGGATGTAAAGGCCAACAAACGATAGGGTGCCGCCCGGAGTAGAACCAGGGATCCATCGATTCGTATTCAATGTGCCCTAACCACTGGACCAAAGCACGAGCATTCGGTTATTTGAGCTCACTCAGAATCTTGTGATATAATATCTTATATATTATTATTTATTTATTTAAAAGAACTGTTGGCATTAGGCCACCAGCCATTTTTGCCACCGCTATCTTATATATTATATGTATAATTTCTTACTTATCTTCGTCTTTGTCACTTTTATCATCGAAAAGCGATATAACCAGTAAAGACCTCTTCCTCAGTTAAATTATATTTGGAGGAAATTTAGGGTTAGATTGAGCAACCCAGACAAACAAGGACTACCAGATATCTGTTTCGTTATGACAACGACTTATGTTAAGCTATGGATTCAATGTATTTCGGCAGTAAAGGCGAGTTTTCAAGATATGAGCTTTCTGAAAGCATTACAAGATTACTAAAGAGTGAACCTATCATTTTTAAAGCAGCCTTACGAAAATTTTTCCCAAATATAATTTAACCAGCGAAGTGATCTTTATATCTCTTTTGGATGGTGAAGTTGACGTCCAAACAAAAACGAAGATGGTAAGTAATTTAAAGAAGAAAAGTCAACAGGATTTTGTAAAAAGATATTCTCCATTGAAGGTAGAACGACACTCTTCTTGAAGAGAATCCTCTCTCGTGGCGGAGCAACGCTTCATAACAGTTATTTACCTGGTAGAAGTCAAAAGACCAGTTCTATCTCTAAAAGCTGTGAATGATACAGCTGAAAGGACTGTATTGCTAATAGAAAAATTTCATAATTGTTGAGGGAGACCAAAAGTCATTTCTTCAACGTTGTGAGCAAGAGCAGAAAGGAGGCATCTTTATCCCGACTGTAAAAAACAAAAGGAAATATCGACAAAATTTATTAATTGTTTTTTTAGTACTTTTAAGTAAATATTGAGCCCGGGAGCCGTGACTCAGAGAGAAGACACTACCCAGATAGCACACATACGTCTTATGTACGTACATCCTATGTCCCGCCGCGACCTGTCTTATGCACGTACATTTTGGGTCGCAGTACGTACGATGTACGTACATTGTATGCACCGATTAACTCAGTCAAAACTTAAATTTTAAATAGTTTTTATTATTTTGGTTTTTTTTTTTTATTACTGTTTTTATATGGGAAAAATGTGAAAAAAAACTCCAACGCACAAAAGAAAAAGAAAAAACACATTTTGTATAACAACTTTTTTTTTTATTTGAGGAATAAGGATTTAAAATTAATAAATGGACTCTGTTACGCATTAGTGTGGCAAGCGCCAAAAAAAATTAAGTTTAGTTAAGCACGGAATATTGTTTCAAATATAATAATAATTCAAAAAGATAACAGTACAAAATAAATAAAGTATACCTGTACATAATATTGCTAGATTCATAAAATGGTCTAGAACTTTTTTTTAAACAAAGATAAACATACATGTGGAAAATACTTAGAACAAATTTTTATAATCGTTGTTTTCTTCCATATTTCTTCCGATTGATAGAAAAGACATTTCTATTTTCTCAAGGCGATTGTTTATTTCAGCAAACATACTTCAATGTCGAGTTTATCTGCTTACAAAAGACATTAATTGATCTAAAAAAAAAAAAAAAATTATAAAATTATTATGAAACATGATTTAGATATTTTTTTAACAAAAAAGTTTATAAAAAATAAAAAAATTTGTCATCTCACGAATTTCGTTGGAACACAAATTGAAAAAATACATATTCTCAGGTCAAAAGCTGAATGCAAACTAAAGCTTAGAAGGGGTCAGTTTTAGCAGGCAGGTGGGTCTATCCCTTTACAAAGGGCATTGCCATTTTTGAATACAATGACGCTGGATTTTTCCATTTGTGCATTCCACTCGCCTAAATAGAAATTTTAGCCAGCATTTTAATTAATTTAATTAATTTCCTAATATGTTATTACAATCATCATGTAAATTGTGACAAGATTGTATTTTTTCTTGATATATCAAACGAGCTCTTTTATAAAGCCGTATTTAATAAGCCCTGCATCAAAAGTTTATTCAAATTTTTACACAAATATTTAATATAAGAAAAAGACAGTGATAGTGGACCTGATATGCGGTTCCGCAAATGAGAGGCAATAATTCCTGCATGTGAGAAAAGCCGCTCACAAGGTACAGAAGTAGCAACAATAAAAAAGATTCTGAGGGCAACCTGCCGAACATGAGGGTACTCTCCTTTGAGTGACTGCCATGACTCAAGGGGTTTGAGTTGGACTTGCGGTCTATAGGTCGGTTTAAGTAGCTTAGCTCTATAGGCTGCCCGGCCTGCACGGTCCAAGTCAGCTTTCTCGGTAGGACGCCGCCGACAAGCGCCAACCCGGCCGCCGCGCATAAAAATCGAAAATCGAAAATCGGCCGTCAAAAATCAATTTTTTCGATTTTAATCGAAAATCGACGCTCAAAATCGATTTTCGATTAAAATCGAAATCGATTCGACCAACCCTATTTCACCTCCTTCACCACGTATGGTCTTTACAATTAAAACGCTTGGAAGGAACCATCTTATACGTTCAGCAATTATTAATTGTTTGATTAAATAAAATTTGATTTCTTGAACGTATAAGATGGTTTATTCCAAGCGTTTTAATTGTAAAGGGCATACGTCGTGAAGTAGGTGAAATCCACTAAAGAAGGATTGCCGATATGTCTCCGAAATATTTGGAAATATTACCTTGAAAAATAATAAAAAACGTTTTTCTTTAATAAATATAAAATTAATATAACTTGTGAGACATTTACGTTTAATCGAGGGCTGGTCGTGTGCTCCAGTCTAGTGGTTAAACCGGCCCTGCTGCCAACAGGCTTATTTCTCAGTCAGACGCACCATCACTTTTCATGGAATTATCAATATGCAATAGCAAGTCAGTCTATTTAATTTTGACACTATTGTGCCTTATATGTTTGACACAGTTCCTTACTTGATTAGTACCTCAAGGGACTTTCCAGAGAAATTCTCTTTTTAAGTCTGATTCACCGAAGCTCAAAAGTTATTAAAACTTATTATTTAGTATAATTAAGAAAAATATTTAGGTTGTTTCAAATATTAAAATTAATCTGGTAAAATAACTCCTTCCAAGAAATCGAATAATTAAAAAAAAAAAAAAAAAAAAAAAAAAATGGAGATGTTATTTATTATTTTTTATTTAGAGTAACTATTATTTTTATTTTAGTATCTACTTAGATAAATTAAAGATTTTTTTACTAATAACTTATTCTTATATTTGCCCTATGCTAACTAATCTTGATTTAATTTGAAAACTTTTATGATAAAACTAAATATTCATGTTTGTTGAATAATTGAATCCAGGTTGGCGCAAATAATTCAAACATCCTGCCGAAGTCTCCTCTTAGAGTAGGAAAGGGGGATAGGGGGGATAGCCCCACGTGCTATCACAAAGGGCCTAATTGGCCTAAGTGTGTTACCTATCTGGGAACGGCCACTTCAACCTAACCTTGTGGAATAATTAAGTATATGATTCCTTCTTTGATGAAGGATTCAGACATGAGATGAGATGTTTAATATTAGGGCTAGCCCTGCACTTACATGTCCTTGACATTACATAAAGTGCTATCAAATAATAGGTGAGTCCAATAAGGTGTAGCTTGATTTACCTGCGGTTATTCCCACTAAGCTCTCCCTCTCTCTCACCCCCCTCTCCCTTCACCTTAATGGTGTTAATTCAAAATTTGAAAGTAATGTGCCGAGAAATTTTTGGTGCAAGCGAAAAAAAGGGAACGCCATTTACGTGTCCTGATGATGCATATATCTATATATATATATATATATATATATATATATATATATATATATAATTCACTAATGTCTGTCTGTCCTTCTGTCACGCTCTATTTAAGCAACTTCCCGTTGGAAATTTTGAAATGAAATTTTTTATGCATAAAGAGGACCTTCTCGGGATTACCGGAAAATTATTTTCATCCCGAAATTCCTATAACTTTTTGAGTTATTAATTTTTAAAGTGACGATTTCTTCCATAGGAAATGTATAGAGAAATATTTATGTATTCGCGAAGCCCCCCTGTCTAGAAGCAAAGGCGGGCTCCACCGGTTCTCATAAATAAGAAAAAGAGAGGGTCCGTCGCAGTTAATTAAAATTCATTTATCTGGCAATCCTACCGCAGCTAGTAACTAGTAAATAACAGAAACTCATTTTACTCTTGAAAAATTAAGATTTACAAAGAAATTATCCGCTGCTTAGGAAACTATTTGCTAATCTCTGGCTCATCTGCAGTATGTGGGTAGGGAGCATTGCATTCATGCTAATAAAATAAACAAGTAAAAGAAAGAATTTTTAATGACCACTTGGTGCGTCGTAAAAAAGTAAAATCAAATCAAATTTTTAATAAAAATTGATCATATGATTTTAGTATATACAATTTTTTTTTCTTTTCTCTAAATCAAACATTTAAATATTGAATAACCTTTATGATATGTAATAACACTAGTCGACAAGGTTTTCTTCACAAGAAATCTGATTAGTGAACCTAGTGCATTTTTTCATTCTGAATTCAGATATGTAGTTAGAATTTTTCCATCAGGCACAGTTTTAGAGATATAGAGCAAAATAGATTTTAATAGAAAATGTGCTCTAAAACGGCTTTTATTTAGAGAGTTCAAATTATTTTTAACGCGGCACCCCGTAAAAATATGCAGATAGTTAGAATACATATAAATTTTAAGTTTCATCTCAATCGGAGGTCATTTAGACATGCTGCAAACGGCTTAAAGTTTAGAAAAATCGAAATTTTCAAGATTTTTTTGCTTTGGTCACCCCTAATACAATTTTAGATATCCCTGAATGCAAAAAAAAACATATATTTTCGATATTCTATAGTTCTTTGGCTTTCTAAAAATCATTCATTCGTAAAAATCTGTTAATTATTAACGAAATTATGAACAAAAACGTCAGCAAAGAAAAAACACAAGTACACTCACTTGTTGAAAAAATAGACTTCAATTGAATTAAAAAGCGAACCCTATCCACGAGAAGCTAATGTATCCTCTCTGAGCATAGGTTCACGGGCACTAACTTTATTAAATATTTTTTTTTTTTTTTAATATTTCTAGAATCTGATATCTTTCTATCAGGGGCGTATATAGAAATTTTTTTTTTTTGGGGGGGGCTAACTCAAACATTTTTTTTTTAAGAAACTAAATATTTTTTGTGGAACATTTTTTTTCTTTTGCGGAACGAAAGTTTTCCATTCTGCGGAAAAATTTGTTGCCCTCATATATGTATATGTGTTTGAGAAATTTCGGGGGGGGGGGGGGCCCTCGCCCCCCCTTATATACGCCCCTGCTTTCTATATACTTGTAAAAGAAAAATATTTTTTCGGCCAGTGAGTGTACTTGTGTTTTTTCTTTGCTGATGTTTTTGTTCCTAATTTCGTTAATAATTAACAGATTTTTACGAATGAATGATTTGCTCTATATCTCTAAAACTGTGCCTGATGGGGCAAAACTGAAATGGTATTTGAATTCAGCTTGAAAAATACTTTTTACTTTCTCTTACCCTATATATGAAATATATAGAGAGAAAGTATTGGATTCATGTCAAAAATTCGATGTCGAGATTTTTATGGATCTTCACGTTTTGAGGTCCCCTGAATCCAAAAAATCTGGTGTGACTGGCGCACAGCACACAACTTTCTCTTACCCTTCGGTAAGAGAAAGTTGTGCACTGTGCTGGTCACACCAGATTTTTTGTGTCGAGATATATTTAGTTTCCGATAGCATCTTAGTTTCAAACTTGCATTTTAAATGTTGACTGCTTCAAATAAACTATGGTTATTTTTAAAAATTTTAATCTCATATTTGGACATTTTATACACAATATAGAATCGTAAATAAATACAAAATTTCATAAGAATTGGAAAAAAAAATTTTAAATGCCTAAAAAGTTCTAAAGGGGACCCCCTTTTGAATCGAAATTAACATACAAATCCCTATAGGAAATTAACATTGTTCCTATGCGAAGATAAGGTGGAAAGGGAATTTAAAAAGAGTAGAGAGAGACGATAATGTTTGCAAGTGAGAGAGAGACATATATGTTTTCTTTGAAACAATTAAAGACACAAATAAATTAAAAAAAATGGGAATTTAAATAATAATTGATTTTTAATCTAATAAAAAGAAAAAGATTTAAATTCCGTTACCATGGCAACCATTTCTATCTTTCCTATGAAGAACAAGAGTAAAGTGGTCTTCAGAAGATTTCAACGGCAAAATGAGAATATACATTTTAAAGAGCATCTAAAAAATAGTTCATTTATGAATTTTAAAAAAAAATCCTTGGAGGGAATTTTGAGAAAATCGAAAAAAACTGAAAAAGTACATCAGTAAAGTACTAGTACTTTTTGGCCGATTTTGTTCAAAAGCTTATTTTGAGATTCTTCAAAGGTACCTAAGTTAAATATAAAATTTCAATCCGCTAGCTCAACTCCTTCATGCTAAAAATCTGTCCACACACACATACACACAGACACACACACATACATACACACACACACAGACCAATTTGCGGGACCCACTTTTTTGGACTCAGGGGACCTCAAAACATGTATATCCATCAAAATCTCGACATCGAATTTTTGACATGATCGCAATAATTTCTCTCTCTATATATTTCATATATAGGGTACGAGAAAGTAAAAAGTGGTTTTCGCGACATGGTCTGTCTGTGTCTCTGTGTGTCTGTCTGAGAACAAAATATCTCAATAACGAAAAGAGCTAGAAGGTTGAAATTTTATATTTAAGTTAGGCACCCCCATGGGACGTGACACGAAGCTTTTGAACAAAATCGGCCAAAGAGTACTAGTACTTTACTGATGTACTTTTTCAGTTTTTTCGATTTTCTCAAAATTTGCTCCAACGATTTTTTTAAATTCATAAATCAATTATTTTTTAGATGCTCTTTAAAATGTATATTCTCATTTTGCGATTGAAATCTTCTGAAGACCACTTTACTCTTGTATTTCATAGAAAAGATAGGAGAAATGGTTCCCATGGTAACAAAATATAAATATTTTCCCATACTTATAAATTTTACATAGTGAATAAAATTGTTCCGTACTGTCGGGAACTAAATATATGTCGACACGAAAAATCTGGTGTGACAAGCACAGAACACAACTTTCGATTACCGAAGGTAAGAGAAAGTTGTGTGCTGTGCGCCAGTCACACCAGATTTTAGAATTTAATATCTTTATTCTTGTGAAAGAAAAAAAGTTCATTTTTGTCGACTAGTGTAATTATAAGTAAATGTGAATTATTTTTAACATTTAAATTTTTTATGGGACTCGTTAAGATTAATCAAGCAATGAAATTAACTATACTAATAAATATAAGCCTAAGCATGTTTAGGCTAGTTTTTTGCTTGTCGTTCCACTTTATTTAGTTTAATACTGAATTGAGAGGTTGGGGAGTTATCATTGCGTGTTGGAGTTACTTCCCAAAGTAGAATATCAATCATAGAGTGTCAAAAGCTGAGAGCTGAGTGAGGCTCTATTTGCCCCAGTTGTTTAGGGGAGGGAGAACACACCTGTTGGTTTCGTGTCAGTCGTCGCGTGCCGCGTCTCCCTCTATTCCTGGACGCCCCTCCAGCCGGATTCTTGTTCGTGATTCGCCTCTCGTTAAGCCTGTTTTCGGAATTCTCTTCTCTTTCTCTCTCTCTCTCTCTCCCTCTCCTTCAGTATTATACGGAACTACAACTATCCGATTCAATGTATAATCGTGATTGCCAAGGACGCAAAGGTCGCTTACGTCCCAAGGACTGATTTTTTATGATTTCGGAAAATCCACACTATAATTGCCGGGACTGACTTTCCCGTCAGTCGGCTCCCTTGGAATTTCCTGGCCGCCGTCATTTCCCGATCAATCGAGTAGTGATTCCCTTCTTTCGAAAAAAAAAAAAAAAAACTCATTTTGCAATTGCCATCAACATAATTATATTGTTTACTGGATTCCTTCAGTAAAAATAGCACCAGAAAGAGATTCCATTGGAAAAAAAACTCACCAGGAATGTTTACTAGATTATTTTTAGTGAACAATGGCTCTTTTTTGCCTTTTTTTTAATTTTAGGACTCCACAAATATTCCACGTTAAATTAAGAACACGTCTGGAATTATTTTTTATATCGTTCTACTATCATATAATTTAGAACTTTTTCTTCCAAATTTTTAATTTGCTTAAAAAAAAATCTGGTGTGACTGGCGCACAGCACACAACTTTCTCTTACCCTTCGGTAAGAGAAAGTTGTGCACTGTGCTGGTCACACCAGATTTTTTGTGTCGAGATATATTTAGTTTCCCATAGCACCTTAGTTTCAAACTTGCATTTTAAATGTTGATTGCTTGAAATAAACTATGGTAATTTTTCAAAATTTTAATCTCATATTTGGACATTTTATACACAATATAGAATCGTAAATAAATACAAAATTTCATAAGAATTGGAAAAAAAAATTTTAAATGCGTAAAAAGTTCCAAAGGGGGACCCTTTTGAATCGAAATTAACATACAAATCCCTATAGGAAATTAACATTAGGCCTATGAGAGAAGGCGGAGAGACAGGCGATAATGTTTGCAAGTGAGAGAGAGAGAGAGAGAGTGAGTGAGATATGTTTTCTCCGAAACAATCAAAGACAGAAATAAAATAAAAATAAATGGGAATTTAAATAATAATTGATTTTTAATCTAATAAAAAGAAAAAGATTTAAATTCGGTTACCATGGCAACCATTTCTATCTTTCCTATGAAGAACAAGAGTAAAGTGGTATTCAAACAATTTTGAGGGCAAAACGAGAATATACATTTGAAAGAGCATCTAAAAAATAATTGATTTTTGAATTTTAATCAAAATCGTTAGGGCGAATTTTGAGAAAATCGAAAAAAACTGAAAAAGTACATCAGTAAAGTACTAGTACTTTTTGCCGATTTTGATTAAAAGCTTATTTTCTCGGTCCCGGGGGGTGTTTAACTTAAATATAAAATTTCAGCCTCATAGCTCAATTCCTTCATGCTTAAAATTGAACACACACACACACACACAGACAGACAGACCATGTCGCGAAAATCACTTTTTTGGATTCAGGGGACCTCAAAAGTAAAAAAATTATTTAGTCTACTTAAAAGAACCAAACAAAATTTTCCTCTTATCTTATATATTGTGTCAAATTTTATACAATATATATATTTTTTTTAGGGAAAAAACATTTCTTATTCATCAATATCCATGTCTATCAACCTTGTTTTTTTATTATTTTATTTTTTTTTATTTAAGGTTTTTTTCGGCATCTGTGGTCATTTAGACCCCGTCCCTATTTATTTAAATTGACAGGTGGCCAATTCACTTTTTATACATTTTTGTTGCATGGGCAGGGGCGTATTTCCGAAAATGCGGGCTAGGCGCGCGCCTGGGGCGGCAAATTTTAGGAGCGGCACTTTGTGAAAAAACTGCTTATTTATATAGGCCTACGAATAAATTTAATACAAAGCTTATAGACTTATTATCATAGGCGTAGCCAGAGATTTTCGATGGGGGGGGGGTTCAGGATGATTTTCCCCCTCCCCCCTCGACTAATAGGGCAGTATAAGGCGTCTAATGAAATATATGACTAGCCTATTCGCCCTTCTGGACCCCCCTCAGATTGGCTCGGGCCCGCCCTTTGGGGCCATCCATAAATTACGTCACACCTAAAAGGGGGAGGGTATCACCAGAATGTGACATTATGTGACAAGGTGCAGGGGGGTGAAAAAACTTGTGACGTCACATTTCAAAACTCGAGATACCCAAACGCGAAATTTATAGGTGAACAAAAAATTTTTTTAATATTTACGATCGCAATCTATATTTTGGGGGGTTCAAAGTCGATGGACACAAGATGATTAATTTTTGTATTTTTAATTAGCATAATTAGGTATCTATTAGTGATAAAATTGGAAAATGTGTGACGTCACATCAGAGGGGAGGGGTTTTTAAAAATGTGACAACCTGTGACAAGGACGGGGGGAGGGGTTAAAAAGTCTTGAAATTCGTGGAACGTAATTTATGGATGGTCCCTTCCTTAATTAAGTGCCACAATATTTCATTCAACTCGTTTCAGGCAATAAAAAATGCAACCCTCACATCTTTTAGAATTTTAGATATATCCCTATAAGCGGAGTTTCTGCCTGTTTTGTTTCTCTTGATCCGAGTTATATCTCAGATCTCTTTAAGAAAAAAAAAATAAAAAATTTATTTATATAATAATTTTTATTATTTTATATTTGAGAGATTTAATCAATTTTAATAGGCTTTAATTTTTTATAAAGCAAGACAAAAATCAATTCTTTTCAATGGGAAAATTCTGAATTTTCTCGAATTTTTTGCATTTCCTTTAATAAAATTAATTTATTTAATTTTTTTTTTCCTTTCTCTTATTTTTAAACTAGAGAAAATTATTATATTTTTACTTTCTCTTATCCTATATATGAAATATATAGAGAGAGAAAGTATAGTTTGTATTATAGAGCTTAAATATCTAGTGGCTTGGGTCCAATGGGGGGGGGGGGGTTTGAACCCCTAAATCCCACCCTTTGTGGCTACGCCTATGCTTATTATATATAATTAGCCCTTGGTTAGACATAGGCTACTATAGTAGCCTATGTCTAACCAAGGGCGGATACAAGGGTGGGGGTAAAGGGGGTAATTACCCCCCTGAGATTTGAAAAAAATACTTTTACTTAAACATGTACTTTTAATGTAAAAATTTTAAAAATTAATACTTAAAAATTTGATTTATATTTATATTCTGCCAAACAAATACAGAATGCGCCTTTAAATTACCGAAATTAAAAAAAAAATGTGTGCTGTGGGACCAGTCACTCCAGATTACCCCCCCCCCGAGAAACACCTCTGGATCCTCTGGACCTCTGTGTCTAACTGAAAAGTATTTAATGTAGAAAAGAGTAATAGGTAATCAGACGTCCACCAGTGTGTTAGGGTGTTCTGTTGGGGCGGTTGAAGGGGGGGGGGGGCAAGAGCCCACTGCCTAGGGGCCGCAAAGATCTAAATACGCCCCTGCGCATGGGACGGGATGCGAATGCGCGACCCTTACTCGCATGCTGACCGCTACACCAGGGCAAGGTCCGGGAGCTCTCAGCCTTGTTCAGAACACAGGTGTGTCAAATTTCGCCTCTTCAGGTGCCTGGCGGTTTCTAACCTTCTTCAGGACACAGCTGCAGCTCAAATGTCTTTCTCCAGCGATTGGTTTAGAATGTCTTTGCTACAGTTAATAAATTTTCTTTATTAATGTAGAGTGTGCAGTTTTTACTTTCTCTCACTTATATATGTAATATAAATATATTAATATAAAGAAATTATTGCGATCATGTCAAAAATTCGATGTCGAGATTTTGATGGATATACATGTGTTTATTAAAGATTTTGTGAATTGAATTAATATTATTAGGGGAATTTTTAATTATAGTTTTGTATTAATTATTTATTAAAATTAAAAGGAGATTTTTTTTACAGCTCTCCTGCATCTTCTCTCTTGATTTACCATCTTTCTCATCGCATCAACACATTTACAAATTCTTTTTTTTTAACAATAAATTAGCACATCATTTCACACACTAACTCATAGTCCGTCATCTTTAAGAAAGAAAATCTATTTATATAATTCGCTAATGTCCATTTGTCTGTCTGTCACCTTCTATTTATTCCCGCTGGAATTTTTGAAATTAAATTTTATATGCATAAACAGGACCTTCTAAGAATTACAGAAAAATTATTTTCATCCCGAAATTCCTATAACTTTTTGAGTTATTAATTCCTAAATTTACGATTTCTCCCATAGGAAATGTATAGAGAAATATTTATGTATTTGCATTTATGTATTCTCCTGAATGTAAACAAATCTTCAAGCAGGCATTGGAGTGAAATAATAATAATTTTCTTTTTAAAATTAACATGTTAAGAAGAAAAGACGAGGGTCGGCCCAAAATTCGGCCCGAGGGCCATAGTTTTCTGACTTCTTTTTTTGTGTGAACTGATTGCATAAGGTAAGAGCTATCGTCACATGCAATCATAGGCTCCGGAACTGGGGGGGGGGCAAGGGTACATTGCCCCCCCCTGGCATCCTATAGGAGGGGACAGAGGGGGAAAAATTTCTTCTTTTATTTCATTTATTTTTAAAAATGATATATTTTTACTTTTGAAAAATAAAATCTTCTAAATTAAAAAAAACTAAAAGAGTAAGAAATTCATTTTTTTCCAAATTTTTTCCAAAAATTTTTGAAAAATCACTACCAAATTTTTTAAAATTTTAATTTTATTAAAATTGTGATTTTATTTAAAATTTTTAAAGTTAAGATTTGTTTTTGTTTTATACTATTTGAACATATTAAATTATTTTAATTTTCTAAAAAAATTTTTTTTGCCCCCTCCCCCTGATTGAAATTCGTTCCGGCCCCCCTGCATGCAATCAGGAAGAATTGGAATAAGTATGTATGCTTGTTTGTTGGCAATGAGAATATGACTTTTAGAGTGTTTTCTCCGAATATTTCGAAGGCATTTATTAGCACTTCTTCATCAGCGGCTGTACAAAATTATAAAACGAATAAAATAATTAGAGTGAGTTTATACAAATTGAAATATAAAAATTTTAACAAATAATATTAGTATCATACCTCACTCTAATGCCACATACAAGTTATTAATTCGGAGCGAAACGTTGAATTAGCAGGTGTATGCATTACAACCAGAGTTGGGCAAAATACTTTTAAAAATGTATCTTGATACAAAATACAAAATAGTATTTTGAAAATACTTTCCACCACCACCTTTGCTTATTTTTGACAATTCTACGTGCCCTGAAGATAAGAGCGACTACCTCTCGAAATGTTGGCGACAGAATATAAAGAATATAATAGATTTTTATCCATCAGGGGTTCCTCAGGGCTCCAACCTGGGCCCACTGCTATTTACCATCTTTATCAACGATGTTGTCACTTGATTACAAATTCTCAATGTCTCCTATTTGCAGACGATATTAAAATATTTAGGATTATTAATGGCGATAATGATTGTCTCGAATTACAGGAAGATATTAACAACCTTGTCTCGTGGTGCACTTCTAATAGGCTTGGTTTGAATATATCTAAATGTCAAACAATCTCATTTACCAGGAGAAGGGTGGGTATCTCTTATGATTATGAGATCAATGGCTGTCTCCTCCTTAAGGTGAGCGAGGTGAGGGACTTAGGAATCTACCTTGATTCAGAATTGAGATTCAGGAAACATTTTGAGGTCACCAAAAATACATGTCTTAAGAGACTTGGATTAATTAGAAGAGTCTCTCTATATATTAAAGACCAGGATGCACTTAAAACCCTGTAGGCCTACACGTCCCTGGTGAGGAGTGTTATTGAGTATGGTTGTCTGATTTGGAGTGGTCACTCCGAGGCATTTAGTGACTCGATTGAGAAAATTCAGAAGAGGTTCCTCAGGTTCTTATTCTCCAGGGCATTTGGGTTCTACACATATGATGTCAGGTATGACCATCTTTTGACTCTATACCAACTTGAGTCACTCGCGGAGAGAAGGAGGAAAAATTCCCTCCTCTATCTCCACGGGATTCTGAATGGTCATATTGATGACATCAATATGTTGGGGGAGATAGGGTTAGTTGTGCCTGCATATTCGCGGAGGTATGGTCCTCTTTTCAGTGTGAATTTTTCAAGAACGAATTTGGGAGTCCGTTCGCCGATCTCAACAATTCTTAGACTCGGCAACGAGGTCGCTAATGAGGTCGGTGTGGACTTCTTTGAAAAAAATAGAAATGTTTTCGTTAGAGCCATTGCTCAAGGATGAGAGGCGCAGGATCCCTGCATCTCCTTCCATTCCTCTCCTATTCTCTTTGTGAATGGAGCATTAATCAACAAATCATTTGAAATAAATAGGGATGGGGTCTAAATGGCCTTAGATGCCGAGAAGGACCTTAAAAAAAAAAAAAAAAATACATGTATTTTCGTTACTGCCCATCCCTGATTACAACCAGAGCAATAAGGCGTCAATGATAAATAATTATATTAATTATATCAAATAGGTGGCTCAAATCAAAAACAACTCGAGGCAGTGGAGGATCCAGATGAGTTTCTAAGGGGGGGTATCTGGTGTGACTGGTCGCATTCTGTAGTTGTTTATCAGAATATATATAGACATCAAATTTGTATTAGTTTTTAAAATTTTATCCCAAAAAATATATTTTTCTCAAGTCTCGGGGGGAGGGGGGTATTTACCCCCTTTACCCCCTCCCCTTGTATTCGTCTTTGACTCGAGGTCAATGAATCTGGATTTTAATAGATTAATGTCATTATTTATAAGAGAAATGCTAACGATCTGAGGGAAAAAGAAATTATATATTAAATTAATTTTAATAAAAAATTTCAATTAAAAAAAATCATTTTCTTGAAATTTTTTTCCTCAGGGGGCCCGGGCCCTTTAAGCTCAAATCAAGTTTGATCTTTTCACGACTCAGGATAGCTAAAAACGCAGATTTCAGTGGTTAATTTTCAAAAAATTTTCCATACCCCCAGATTCCCCCGGAAATCCTCTGTCCGGATCCGGCCTCGATAAAATATTGTAACTCTTTGTTTAGCAAATTTTCGGCAAATCGGCCGTCAAAAATCGATTTTTCGATTTTTTTAAAACACTGAATCGATTTCGATTTTAATCGAAAATCGACTCTGAAAATCGATTTTCGATTAAAATCGAAAGTGATTCGACCAACCCTAGCTCGGGCTAATTTTGAAAAAACCGGCTCTAAGTGGTCTTAGGGACGGTTTTTTCATGTTTGGGTAGTTGGTGGAGTCTCTGTTAAATGCAGTGGCGTCATTTGGGGGGGCAGGGGGGGGCATTTGCCCCCCCCCCAAGGGCTCTGATTTTTATAAAATTTTATATTATTCTAAATAAAATGCTCCAAAATACATCTACGAGTATACAAACTGTACAAAATTAAACAATTAATTAAATTAAATATGTTTTGGCTAAATTTGAGTACCAATTTGTAAGTAAATTTTAAGAAAAAAAAAATGTTTGCCCCCCCCAAGAAAAAATTTGCCCCCCCCAAGAAAAAGTTGAAATGACGCCACTGGTTAAATGCCTTTTTTTTGTAGTGCAGAAACCCTCTTCATTTTTATTTTTATAGTAAAACGAATCGCAAAGGCCGCCTTTTTGCGGGCTTTCCGTCTAACGCATCCTTGTTTGCAAGTCGTTGCTATTTTTTAAGCCAAGCCCGCCTTCACATGAGGCATGCAGCCAGGGAAGTTTTTACATTGCATATTGTTTCTCATTTTCTCCGCAGCAAGGCGCTCCAAGCAAATTTTTTTTTAATATGTCAAAAATATTAACCATCAAAAATATTCAAAAATATCAATTCAAAATATTCAAATATTCATTATTCAAAATAATCAAAAATATTAACCATCAAAATATTAACCATATCATATCATATAGCGACGGCTCATTTTTATAGGCATCAATCAGTGCCATTGTTTCCCTTGGGGTCCATTTGATCTGAGTTGCCATTATTAACATGAATCAATTTTTAAGTTTTTATTTGATTCACATTTAATCTGTAACAGCTGTGAATGTCATGAAATATTTTTCATATTGCTTCTTATTTTCCCCGCACTGGAGCGCTGGTGAAAAAATCCGTCTCTGTGATTTGAACCACCCGCCATTAAAGCATCGCTTTCAAAAAGATGTTTTTACTTGAATGTTAATTTAATCTTTCCTTGTAAATTTATTAAAAAATATTTCTTAATTTAATATTTAAAAATTATATTTTATTAATTTAAAAAAATTTTCTCTTAAACTTAACATTTATTTCCTGCAATTTAATATAAGTTATCTCAATATTATTATTATTTTATATATATTTTTTTGCTTAAATAAACCCTTAATTGCCAAAAATGTCTTAATTAAGTAATAAATGAGCTGATTTTGTTAAATCAGCTCATTTATGACTTTGTTAAGTCAGCCATGTTGGAATTGGAAGACGGCTCTGTGATTGGGTCTAGCTTTTGTACTGACCTGGACATCCATCGCTGAAATAATGTACGTGTTGAAAAAAGATGTTGATGCAATCCAAGACATAGGAGCTAGTAAAGCATTCACCGTACCTGGGACACGCAATTTTCATGAATTTGTTCCAAAAAATAGTCACATCATTCAATGCAAAAAAGTGAGCACCGATACGAATTATTGTTTGGCATACGATCTTATCAATAAAAAAAACTTAAAATTTATGCTGGTTTTTCATTTTAAAACTTGTTTGAACTATTTCCCAAAACTATAATTGTTTCTTTTTACGAAAATGAAAAACTAAAACATTTTGAGATGACTTTAAGTGAATTTGAACTATTAAAGAGTTGTAACATTGTCCCAGATCATTGGATTGGTACGTTTTTTTTCTTAATTATACAGAATTTAATGGAGAATAAAATAGTATTACTCAAAAAGTCGTACACTTATAGGCAACATATAAAAATTAATAAAGAATGCAGAAGTCAAAATCACAAAAAAACATGTTTTTTGAATTTTCTCAATTTTGACCTACTAAACATGCTTTCCCCAAAAAAATATTTAAACCCCATCAAAGTACACATGTTTTAGAGTAACTTAAGCATGGAAAAGTAATTTTAAAAATATATGTTTTTCGGGAATAATTTAATGAAAAAAACACCTTAAAAATCACAAATTCGTATATTTCTCCTATTAGAGGTGAAAATTTTCGGGTTTTTCGGTGATTTTTGGATTCTACGGTCAATTTCCCTTAGGAATAGTGCTCGAAACCAATTTTTTTCATTAAACTATTCAAACTGTAAACAAATTTCCAAAATTGTACTCTGGAACGTTGAAAATGAGTGAAATTTTAATTTTGAGTTTTACGGCCGCTATGTACATAAAAATTTTTTTCTTTCTATCAACTTATCATCAGTTTGCCATGAGGAATCAGCATGTGGGTGGCATTTTTGAATCTGAAATGGGCCCATGTAGTGCCATGTTGTCTTGGTGTGGAATTACCCTAATACAACAATACATTCTTTAGATCAGGGAGTAGAACAAATAGAGAAAAATGAACACATATTGGAAAGTGCACTTCACGACATAAGAATGAACTTAAACTATTTCGAAGTAAACCAGCACCGAACAGACATGATAGAAAAGGCAAGAGAACTTAAACGAACATATAGCGGGATTCTCATTAGTAATTCAAGATCTAAAGGAAGATTTAGATGACATACTAAATTGTTTAAATCAAATAGGAACAGGAAGCATATGTCTTTCACTGATATCTTCAAAAGAACTAGTACAACAATTAAAACTAGCAGCACCCAAATTAGAAGAATATAGGTTTCCAGTGGAAATTACGGAGGAAAACACTCCTATAATAAGGTCAATTTCGGAATTAACAGTTTATTCAAGGGAGGAAAACTTAATTTTCCTAAAAAAAATCCCTTTAGTGGAAGAAGATAGCTGTGAAATATTTTTAAATCCATCAGGGAGAGAATTGAACGATCTTTGCCGAAAAATGATAAGTATCTTGAATTTACGAACTACCTATTTCAAGGAATTAAGACAAAACAATGCGTGGTTATTTGTTGCATCTGGAATCGAAAGTACTCACATCTTTTGTAAAAAAAATCTGGTGTGACTGGCGCACAGCACACAACTTTCTCTTACCCTTCGGTAAGAGAAAGTTGCGCACTGTGCTGGTCACACCAGATTTTTTGTGTCGAGATATATTTAGTTTCCGATAGCACCTTAGTTTCAAACTTGCATTTTAAATGTTGACTGCTTCAAATAAACTATGGTTATTTTTCAAAATTTTAATCTCATATTTGGACATTTTATACACAATATAGATTCGTAAATAAATACAAAATTTCATAAGAATTGGAAAAAAAAATTTTAAATGCGTACAAAGTTCCAAAGGGGACCCCCTTTTGAATCGAAATTAACATACAAATCCCTATAGGAAATTAACATTGGCCAAATGCGAAGATAAGGTAGAAAAATTTAAAACGCGTAGAAAGAGAGAAGATAGTTTTGTGAGAGAGAGAGATATGTTTTCTCCGAAAAAAAAAATGGGGGTTTAAATAATAATTGATTTTTAATCTAATAAAAAGAAAAAGATTTAAATTCGGTTACCATGGCAACCATTTATTTCTCCTATCTTTCCTATGAAGCACAAGAGTAAAGTGTGCTTCAAACAATTTTGAGGGCAAAACGAGAATATACATTTGAAAGAGCATCTAATAAATAATTGATTTTTGAATTTTAATCAAAATCGTTAGAGCGAATTTTGAGAAAATCGAAAAAAACTGAAAAAGTACATCAGTAAAGTACTAGTACTTTTTGGCCGATTTTGATTAAAAGCTTATTTTGTCGGTCCCGGGGGGCGTTTAACTTAAATATAAAATTTCAGCCTCCTAGCTCAATTCCTTCATGCTTAAAATTGAACACACACAGACACACACACAGACAGACAGACAGACAGACAGACAGACCATGTCGCGAAAACCACTTTTTTGGATTCAGGGGACCTCAAAACGTGAAGATCCATCAAAATCTCGACATCGAATTTTTGACATGAAACCAATACTTTCTCTCTATATATATATTACATATATACATAGGTAAGAGAAAGTAATAGAATCAATACGGATAAACTTGCATTAAGGGGATCAGGAGTAGTTAAATTATAAATAAGAAATTATATATAATATTTAAGATATTATATACATCGCGTAGGTAAGCCGCGAAACGGAGATTTATATCAGTGGCGTATCCAGGGGGGGGCCCAGGGGGGCCGGGCCCCCCCAAAGCACGGCATTCGGGTATATGAACTCAGTTGGAAAGCAAATTTAGCCATCGCACATAGGGGTATTTGACGTAAAAACCCGATCAAAATAGAAAAACTCAAAGTTTACCTAATGCTACCCAAAATGGATGTTTCTTCATCTACTATAACCGGCTTATTGGAATCCAGCCCCTCCGACCCTTCTGGTTCGGCTATCTGGTCACAATGTCAGTCGGAAGTCAGTCATTGTTTTAACTGCTTGCCTTGGTTTTAGGCGCTCTCATTTTCGTTACTCAGTTTTTTGTGCAAAATGTCTTCATGCGGCGGTCAACAGAAAAAAACGACTTGAATGTGGAAATTGAAGGTAAGCTCTCTATATTACAGTATATTTGATTAAGTTTGAACGTAATTATCACTGTTTTTTATAAATATCAAAAGTCGCTTTTTTTGAACATTTTTTTAAAGAAAATTTCAGACAAATTAGTGTTTTTGTTTATGTGTCGCGGCTTGTCGCCTCAAACTTTTTATATGGGCATAAAGTTTAGTCTTTTAGGATGTAGAAACAAGAAAAACATTTCACCCCGACTCACCCCATATTTTTTTATTAGACTTTAAAGTGAACGAGGGAACAGAAATTCATTAAATCGATTTAGTATAATTTTAGTTTTCTTTTGTTATAGATCCTTTGGGAAGAGTTAAAAAATTACCAGAATGGAGTTCTATGATATTTTGAAAGAGTTCAAAGGAAAAAAAAAATAGAAGAAAAAATGAATTTGATGGAAGAAAGACTCATTCAACTAACTTCATGTCCTCCCGAAGAACGGAGTCCCTCGTTCACGTAAAAATACTATAAGAAAATATAGGCAGTGGCGTAACCAGGGGGGGGGGCGAGGGGGGCTCGAGCCCCCCGCCCCAGGCGCATCGAGCCCTTGGCGCCCCCCGAAACAGGCATAGGCGCCCTACGGCCTCTAAGATATAGCCCAGCGAATGTGATTTTATCATATTCTTTTCATCGATTGTTTTCTTTTAAAATTATATTACAACTTGAATTCTACTATTTTAAATGAATTTAATTCCAAAAATAATAAATAACGTATATAGTGGCTTTATAATTAAAATTTTTTTTATTTTGCAATATATAAGCCTTAATTTGATGTTTTAAGGCTGTGGAGATTTACTCAGGATTCGTATAAGCCTTATTATTTAATTTTTTGGAATTCAAAATTTTTTTAAGCATGAAGGAATTGAGCTATGAGACTGAAATGTTATATTTAAGTTAACCCATTTCTTCCCGGCGTTGCGTATACGCAACACCAAGTTTAACTTCATAAAATGCAGTCAAAATGAAGTTTTTTTGCAAAAGTCATCATTCATTTATTAAAAGGCATTCATAAGCTTTCTTTCTATGTATTTACATTTCAAAATAAGTGCAACACTCCGTGAAAAAAAATTAATTACTGAACACCTGTTTTTATCAATATTTTTCAATAATTTTTTTCAAGTACTAAAATATATTTAATTCAACTTTTATGTACATATTCCAGAATGTTATAGATGTGGAATACACATATATTTTTTTTTCTTAAATATATTAGACCTATGACACAGTAGCGAATGATACATTTATCCGTTGCGCTGACGCAACGTTGGGAGTTCCCCGGCTCGGTTTTTAGTAGTAACATCGTATTATAATATCCTTCTATGACTTTCGTATTTTATTTTATTATTATTATTGTTTTATTATTTGTCCTATTTTTCAATTATTGAACATAGAAATGTCTTTCTACAAAAAGAAAATACTAACAGCTGAGAAAATTATAGCAATTTTTGAGGAATTAGAGGGAGAAGAAGCCATTTATGTAGTCATGATAACTCCTAAAGTAGATAAACTAACTGATGAAGAAGAAATAGAAGATGGACTTATGATTATCAATGACGGGGGTGAATAATTACAGTACATATAGTGCTACATATAAAATTTATGCCAGTATAGACGACAAAACAGATATATCAGTACCTGAAACTACTAATTTCTGATGAACCACACTAGAAAAAAATGTATCCTATAACAAATGGGCCGAAGTGTGTCCCAACTAACAGGTATACTCCTAAAAACTGTAAAGTCAGATGTGTCTAAGAAATAAAAAATAAATTTGGGAATTTGACACACTTACAATTGTTTGAACATTTCTTAGACGAAATTGTGGAGGATATAGTAGAGTTTTGAATAAACTATGCTCAAACTAAAATAACCTGACGTTTGTAATTTCAATAAGAACATTAAGAGAGAACAGAACTCTCCATATTATAATCCGCGATGAAGAAAATGCGCAGACGAGATGCAAAATTTGCAAAATCCAGATGATCTACATATGCAAAAAATATCAGTTTCACCTTCATTCACATTTTTTTTTTAATTTCATGAGTAATAGAATCAATCTTGTTCAGTTTTTTCATACAATCATGAATATTTAACATTTTGAGCAAAGAAAAGTAGGTGATTGAAATAAAAAAAAAAAATTATTTTTTACCAGGAAACTCCCAACGTTGCGTGAGCGCAACCTTATGTTATGTCAAAATGACAACACATACTGCTAATTTTTAATATTTATCATCTTATTTGAATTACTTTTAAGTGGAATTGATGACAAAATAAAATATTTTTTCAAAATTTCTATTGTCGGGAAGATATGGGTTAAACACCCCCGGGAGAGTGAAAATAAGCTTTTAATCAAAATCGGCCAAAAAGTACTAGTATTTTACTGATGTAGTTTTTCAGTTTTTTTCGATTTTCTCAAAATGAAAGGGCTTTTACCATTCTTCAGGCCCGCCCGAGCCCGCCCGGAATTTTTTCAAACCCGCCCATTCCCGCCCGAGATTCAGTGAATGAATGAACGAATGTCTAGCAATTTTTAAATAAAATTGCATTTGCATGCCCGTCCGCCCGAACCCGTTTATTTAGACTTGCTACCCGCCCGTACCCGCCCGTAATTTTTTCATGGCCTCTAAAGCCCGCCCGGCCCGCGGACCGGGCGGATAACGGGCCTACGGGCCAACCCGTACCCGTGCAGGGCTCTAATCGGGGGCTCGGATCCCAGGCAGTCCGATGATTTTATTTAAGCCATTTGGATACCAAATGTCAAAGTCAAAGTCTTATATGGCCTAAGTTGCCGAAAAGACTGTGTGCATGTGTGTGTGAGTGTGAATGGGAAAAAAAGTGTGTTAAAAAAAATGGGCAATGACTTCCTCGAGACTCTCTCGTATGTTCTTGGAATCTTGGAATTACGTCTGGGTGTGTGTGTGTGTGAACACGATTGCTTAAAAACCAAAGCAGCTAGAGAGATGAAATTTGGTATATGCTCTTTACACTAAAATTGTAGATTTCTATCAACTTTTGGAGTAAATACGTCACTTGGAAGTAGTACTTTTCCTAATAAGTTTTTTCAGAAATTTCGAAATTTTCAATTTCTTTGTTATATTATGATAAAATACTCAATTTTAAAAAGTTTTTATTCTTTGATATTTTTCCGAAAACTGAATAGTTTTTGAAATAATCACAGAAGAAAACGACATTTTTCTTAAAAGCAAAGAAAAATCAAAACAAAATCATACAGGTGTCATTAAAAAACATGTAAATATAAACAAATTCGCTGAGGAAATTACAGGATGGAAGAAATTTGCCCGCCGAAGGCGGGCAATTGCTCGCCGAAGGCGAGCAAGGGGGTCCAGGGGGCGGAGCCCCCTGGAAAATCGGCGCCCTAGTTGAGCTTCGCCCCCCCCCGCCCTCAAAGGCTGGTTACGCCGCTGAATATAGGGTGAGATGGGGGGATATATTTTTCTTGTTTCTACATCCTAAAGGACTAAACTTTATGCCCAGATAAAAAGTTTGAGGCGACAAGCCGCGACACATAAACAAAAACACTAATTTGTCTGAAATTTTCTTAAAAAAAAACGTACAAAAAAAGCGACTTTTGATATTTATAAAAAACAGTGATAATTACGTTTAAACTGAATCAAATATACTGTAATATAGAGAGCATACCTTCAATTTCCACATTCAAGTCGTTTTTTTTTCTGTTGACCGCCGCATGAAGACATTTTGCACAAAAAACTGACTAACGAAAATGAGAGCGCCTAGAACCAAGACAAGCAGTTGACACAATGACTGGGTTCCGAGTGATGTTATGACCAGGTAGCCGAACCGGAAGGGTTGGGGGGTGTAAAGGGGGTAATAACCCCCCTCCACGAGATTTGAAAAAAAAAATACTTTTTTTCGAAAAAAAATTTATTTTTAATGTAAAATTTTAAAAATTAATACTTAAAAATTTTATTTGTACTCGTATTTATATTCTTATATAAGGAAAATAATAAATAATTGGCCAGAATGCGCCTTTAAATTTTCCGAAATTAAGAAAAAATTGTGTTGTGCGACCAGTCACACCAGATTACCCCCCCCCCTCCCGAGAAACACCTCTGAATCCGTCCTTGATTCCAATAAACCGGTTATAGTAGATAAAGAAGCATCAATTTTGAGTTTTTCTATTTTGATCGGGTTTTTACTTCAAATACTCCTATGTGCATCGGGAGGATTGGACCCGGATTTGGCGCCACAAATTCCTCCGTCAACCTGGTGCAATCCAGTTGGCATAGTTGAGACGACCTCAATTTTAACTAATTTATAAATAAGAAATTATATATAATATTTAAGATATTATATACATCGCGTAGGTAAGCCGCGAAACGGAGATTTATATAATTAGATATTACTTCATGTACCCGAAAAAAGATATAAGGGTGTGCCGCCGGGAGTTGAACCACGGATCCACCGATTTGCTCTCAGTGTGCCCTTACCACTAGACCACAGCACGGCATTCGGGTATATGAACTCAGTTGGAAAGCAAATTTAGCCATCGGGAGGATTGGACCCGGATTTGGCGCCACAAATTCCTCCGTCAACCTGGTGCAATCCAGTTGGCATAGTTGAGACGACCTCAATTTTAACTAATTTATAAATAAGAAATTATATATAATATTTAAATAATAGTTAAATTAGGGGACTATTGTGAATTATCGACTAAAAACAAAATCTTAAAAGCGGAATTTAAACCAGAACAGACTAGTAGGGAATACAGAATAGCAAAAATAAACGTAACTGACATAATAAGAGAAAAAGTGTATAGACATGAAGGGATAACAAGTAATGAAGGGTGTGAAATAAAAGATCTGATCTGATCAGATCTGATATTTTCTTACCCGGCCAAGAATTGCAAAACTTGGGAAAAGAATGGTCTAAATTGGAAGAAAAGATGAGGCAAGATAAAAATTGGAACAGAGTGGGGAAACATATTGATCTATTCACAATAGCACTAATAATAATAACCTTATGTATAATTACTTGTAATAATAAAATCATAGGCCTATAAGAAATATAAACATTGTAAAGTTACGAATAAAGAGGAAAAGAAGGAAAAGGAAAAAGATGAGAAGGAAAAAGAGGAAGATGTAGAGAGTGTTGGAACTCAGGGATAAGATCACTATTGTAAACAAAAAAAAAGAAAAAATTGTTTCATTATGATGTAAATGTGTTTTGAACAAGACAAGAAGAGGAAAATTACTTTTAGAAAAGAACCAAAATTCAGTTTAAAACATGCCCAATAGGGTGGTCGCAAGAAATTGATGTCCGAATATCTTTGGCGGGAACCTCTAGAAAGTTGCTAAATTATGTAAAAGTGAGATAGGGAAAGGATGAGCGTAATCGAATAACCCTAAGACCTGCCTCAACGGGCCTGAAATTTAGTAAAACTTGATGGAGACATATCAAGGGTAGCATTGTCTAAACTTCTAAATCATTTGTGGTATTTAAACCAAGAGCAGGTTGCTTTTGCTTTTATTGATAATACTTTAGATCACTGGTTCCCAACCGGTGTGTCCCGGCACCCAAGGGTCCCGCGAGAATGGCTAAGGGGTGCCGCGAGATATTTAGATGAACAAAAAAAAATAATAATAAAGAGGCGGGAAAAAAAAGTTAGCGATCGTGAATGTTTTTAAACTTTTCACTTTTCTTGACGTTCAGAAGAAATATTAAGGCTAAAATAATTCCTTTTAATCCCTCCATATTTAATTCATGGCCCTTCGATTAACGAAAAGAGGTGGAAATAACATAAGTAGGGGGCTCCCCCCAAAAAACGGTACGGGGTGGGGGAAAACGGAGGTCATATTTTGATTCAGGAGGTCATTTTACTTAAGAATCTGATGAAATTATTTCGGAACTCGAAAAAAAATTTCATTACCCCTATTAGTGTTATTTGAAAATCAATGTGATGTGCCTCTTAACCATATTCGATTTTTTGCCCATACCATGAAAACCGTTGGTTTTACTAAAGAATGTTAAAGGACTTTTTTTTAGTAAATTTAATGCTCTTCAAAAAATTACTGATGAACTTTTTTTGTTGGACTAACCGTCTAGGAGTTACAGATGTTAATAGTCAAATTTAGGGGAATCGATGAAATTTAGGGCCGATGAGGCAGGTCTTATCGTTATCCGATCGAGCTCAAACTTTCACAATCTACTTTTTACACCAATTGTCAACTTTTAAGAGGTTCCCGCCGAAAATACAGCCAAAAAAATTTTCTCCCCTTATACCTTGCAACCACCCTAATGCCCAAGCTGTGTCATTCAGAAATAAGGTTGACAAGTGAAATAGTGAACTTAGTGAAGTGAAATAATTAAAGTGAAGTGAATATGCATGCAAATATATAATCAATAGAATTTAGTTATAATAATGATAAGCGTATAACAAAATTGTATACCAAGGTATACACATATAATCTAACAGAGCTATGTAACTTAACTGTAAACAAAACTATCGGCAAATGTATAACTGCGGATAGCAGGAAAACTAACATTTATACTTAAAAATAAGAGATATACTCAGTAGCGTAACGTTTTTTAGCTGGACCCCTCCGCAAACCTTTATTTCGGGCCCCATTATTAGACCATACAAAAAATATTTGTAAAATACCGTATATCCCTGAACCCTGAGGGCCCCGGGCCCTCTCAAAGAGAAATTTTCATTATTTTTTCCGTTTTTATCGGATCCCCGAAGGCCCCGGGCCCTCTCAAAGAGAAATTTTCATTAAATATTTTACCGTTTTTATCGGAGCTCTCTCAAAAAGAAATTTTCATTGTTTTTTCCGTTTTTATCGGAGCCCTGAGGATTTTATCGGAACCCTGAGGGCCCGAGCCCTCTCAAAGAGAAATTTTCATTGTTTTTTTTTTTTTTTCGTTTTTATCGGAGCCCTGAGGGCCCCGGACCCTCTCAAAGAGAAATTTTCATTATTTTTTTTTTATCTAAATTTTTCTGTTTTATCGGAGCTACAGATTTTTAGCCCGGCCCGGCCCGTGGTCCCCCCAAGGTCCGGGGCCTCCCGCATCGCGGGGTCTGCGGGGGGCGTACGTTAGGCCACTGGATATACTTTATTTTTAATAAAAATCGAGGAGGGGAGGATTGTTACGCTGTGATCCAGAATATTTTAAAATTTCTATATGTTAAATAAAGCTAGGAAAGAGAATGATCCATCAAAGGAAATGAGTCATTACTACTATGCATAAGAATCAATGCCAAAAAGAAATGAATGGGAGCATAGAATCAAATAAACAAATAACAGCAAAATCAACAGAATCCGCGATTTCCTTTCTAATATAAACAAAGCTGCTGGTCCAATCATTAATTAAGCTTAGAAGGAATAAATATACTGTATATAGCCGATAAGGACCTTTCATAGAAAAGGGGACCAGGAAGCAATAAATCTCTGATATCATTGACAGATTAATGACGACGGAGTCAAAATAAGGTCCAGACGGATAAACAATTCCTGAGATGCAATGCAGCAATTTAGCGAGAATTAGCCAAGGACCGCTGACTCCACGGCACGTGGCCAGGATGAGGCGGAGTTGACAAAAGATGATGACATCTTGAGCATATATAAACCCCGATCGCCCCAGGGCAATCAGCTAGTCCTTACTCACCGTCTGATCACGTAACATCACGGCGATCAGGCTCAAATTTATAACAGACTTAACTTAAAAGTCTCAGCGAACATTCCTCGACTCTTTGTCCAAGTATTTTTATAATCATTGTGAAACTTGTATTCAACTTTTTATTCTATCTTTCTAATAAAGATACACATATACTCAACGGCCAAACTTTCATTTATTGTGACACCCTAAATCATAAAGGAACTCAACAAGGTGTCTGATCAGCCTGTAATTGATCAGTGGTGGCAGTGAAATCTACCAGCGCAAACAACATCTTCGCGCTACAAGTTGTGTTGCAAGGAGTCGACACAACAATGTATAATTTTTTTTTTTTTTTTATTAAAAAACCCAGATTTTCTCATTCACACGTACATACACAAGGGGCGTATATAAGGAAAGGCCGAGTGCCCCCCCCCCCCGAAATGTTTGATCGGCCCCGCAGTGCGAAAAAATATAGCCCTGTAAAAATTTTTTTCCACAGGGTCAAAAACTTAGGTTCCGCAAAAGGGAAAATGTTCCGCGGGGCGAGGCGGAAAAAATTTAGTTTCTTTAAAAAAAAAATTTTCAGCAGAAAAATTTTTGAGTTCAGGTCCTCCTCCCCAGTGGTGTAGCGAGGGGGGGGGCAAGGGGGGTCATGATGCCCCGGGCGCCACTCACAAAGGGGCGCCAAATGGTCCGAAAAACAAAAAATTGTTGGATAATTTTTATTTTTATTATAATTGATTTCAGGAAAATATATTTTAAATGTAGTGCCAGTGTAATATAATTATTTATGCCGAAAAAAAAGTCGACGAAAAAAACTCGCCGAAAAAAAACGCACCGAAAATTTTCTAGCCGAAAGCAAAATCTCTTCGAAAAAAAAATCGCCAAAAAAGAAAAAACTCCCCGAAAATTTTCTCGCCCTAAGCAAAATCTCGCCGACATCAAACTCACTGAAAATTTTTTCGCCGAAAACAAAGTCAACGAAAAAAATCTCGCCGAAAAAAAATGGCCGAAAATATGAAAAGTTCCAAAATAAAATATTTTAAAAAATCTGGTGTGACTGCCGCACAGCAGACAACTTTCTCTTACCAAAGGTACTGTACTGTGCTTGCCACAACAAATTTTTGTGTCGACATACGTATGTATAGTTTTCGTGGATATATTAGAAGATGTAATGAAATTTATAAGTATGGGAAAATATCTATTTATATTTTGATACCCTGACTTCTATCTTTCCTATGGAGAACAAGAGTAAAGTGGTCTTGATAAGATTTCAAAAGCAAAATGAGAATATGCATTGTAGCCGCCATTGATTTGAGTAAATCTAGTTGCGTGCTATCTATTAGCCCAAAATATAATTACACAGGACGGCCATCGCGGTGACGTCATTCAAATCGCCACCTGGTTGCTTTACTCTGCTTTCTTTCATTTCAAATCACCATTACTAAAATTTCACTCCGTGTGCAAAGGGATCTCTTTCTCTCCGAGAAAATTTTACTTACTACCTTTCACACAATTTTTACTTTCTATACATATATACTGTATTTGCTGAATACGTACCTGGGTTTATCTTTCTAGAATTTTTATTTTACTTATCAATTACACTAGTCGACAAGGTTTTTTTCACAAGAAATCTGATAAGTGAACCTAGTACATTTTTTCATTCTGAATTCAGATATGTAGTTAGAATTTTTCCATCAGGCACAGTTTTAGAGATATAGAGCAAAATAGATTTTTATTGAAAATGGGCTCTAAAACGGCTTTTATTTAGAATGTTCAAATTATTTTTAACGCGGGACCCTGTAAAAATATGCAGATAGTTAGAATACATATCAATTTTAAGTTTCATCCCAATCGGAGGTCATTTAGATGTGCCGCAAACGGCTTAAAGTTTTAAAAAATCGAAATTTTCAAGATTTTTTTTGCTTTGGTCACCCCTAATACAATTTTAGATAACCCTGAATGAAAAAAACATATATTTAAGATATTCTATAGTTCTTTGGCTTTCTGAAAATCATTCATTCGTAAAAATCTGTTAATTATTAACGAAATTATTAACAAAAACGTGAGCAAAGAAAAAACCTAAGTACACTCACTGGACGAAAAAAATGGACCTCTTGTTATTTTAGAAGTATAAATAAAGATATCAGATTCAAAAAAAATATTTTTTTAAATAATATTAATATATAATAAAGTTAGTGCCCGTGAGACTAGTGTTTCAGGCAAGAACGGCAAACTCCAGGATCATATATTTCCATTTAGACGGAAGCTGCCATAAGATAAACCCCCAAGAAGTCTGCTCCTTGTGCAATTGGCAACAAACGGAAGACATTTGCCACCTTTTAAAAGACTGTCCTATATATGAAGGTATGAGAGGGCATTATATGGATGCCACCAAGTGAATCCAGGAATTACTGTCGCCCGGCACCATGACCGAAGCAAAGCTCCCTGCGTCTATCTTCCCCAAAACCTACAAACTTCAGACTTTCAAGTCTAACCTCAACAGGCATCTTCTCAGTTCCCGCAGTTGAGTTTCCCCTTTATGCTTCTCCTTTTGTTTTTATTTTCTTCCTGGCTGCATGTGACTATTGGTCATTATAGGTCTTCGGACCTTATGCACCCATTCCAAAAAAAAAAAAAAAAAAAAAAAAGAAGCTGGCGAATTTCCTAAGCCGGACCCTGAGGCTGCGTTCTTTCATAATGAATGTGAACAATGAATGAATAGTACCGAATGACATAAATTTCTTTTTTTTTTGTTTTTATTTTGATACAATGCCTGAAATGACTCACCATTTCATGTAATGAGCCGAAAAGGCTCAAAACATTATAATAAATGGCCCAAATAAATAAATAAAAACTATATTTTTACGATATTCTATAGTTCTTTGGCTTTCTAAAAATCATTCATTCGTAAAAAATTTGTTAATTAATAACGAAATTATAGTGTCCCCTCCAAATGTGACAGTGGATTTAGTTTCAATGTGTGGAGATTATGCCTGGGTGCGGATGAGGATAAAACCCCGACGAATGCCTTATTGGTTGAGGCGAGGGGAGATGGCACCTTCGTTGAGGAGGAATTGCCTTCGTCAAAAATACCTTTGTCCAAGATGTCGCTCAATGACAATGGAGTATTTGATGCGATCGATCTCTAAAGATGTCCTCCATCAACAGCGTCGTTCCTCAATGGTTGTCTGGGTTAGCCATAGTTGAAAATTTTGATAATTGTTGTTTGAAGGAGGTGCACAAACTATTTACCTCTCGAGAAATCTGGTGGCTTACAATTCCATACCGTCATTTCCAGACTCCTTTGAGAATTGTTTTGAAAAATTGGGACAAGAACGATCCTCTGATCAGAATTAAAGTTTTGTAGTTATTTGTCTTCTTTTGGCTGGGATTGTGACTGCTATTTATGGACGGATCAAAAAAAGAGGGATTTCATGAATGTGGGTTTCGCTTTCTACCATCAGAACAGAGAGTATTTCAAAATGTTGAAAACATAGGTTGAGGCCTCGATATTCAGTGCAGAGGCCTCGCCATTATGAAAGGGATAGAATATGTTATAACGGGGACTGAAGACACCCGCTTCTTAATCTTATCAGACTCTTTGTTAAGCGTCTTAAAGGCATTTGGAAAATTTTGGGGGAGAAATTCTTCCAATAATCATTTAATATTTAGAATTAGAGAGTTACTATCACTGTGGGCAATCGTATTTGTTTTGTTTGGGTCCCTTTAGTCATATCGGGTTGAAGGGTAATGAAAGAGTTGATGCCTTCGGCCAATGATGTCACAATCGAGGGAGAGTTTATGGCCTGTAAGCTCCCAGCTCAAGACCTTTGTTTCGTCAGATAAAAAAATGTCAAGTGTCCAATTGGCAGAGGGAATGGGATGTCTCCAGCCGCGCGAAAGGGGGATTCTTCTATGGCGTTACGCCGGATGTTAAAGGCAGACCGTGGTTCCGATGGTAGAGACCCATATAGGAACATTATTGTCCTTCTGAATAGGCTGAGGTTGGGTCACGCCTCATC
>JAKCPI010027490.1:0-17610 GCA_023213315.1 Euborellia annulipes
CGGTACGCCACTGTACTTTGGTAATTAACTGATTTGTAATTGGGAAATATAAATATATTAACCGTGAATAATAAAAATTTCTATTGTTTCATTTATAATTAACTTGCTTGTTTGGTTTGTAATTTAACTAGCCTTCCTTTTCCCCCTCTCTGTTTCTCTCACTAAACCTCTGCCACTGCACAGAGGGTCTTCGCACCTTTCAGGGGTCTTCTTAATTTTCAGAGTCCGTTATTTCCACCATCACCACACATAAACGACCTCTTTTCGATTAGAAAAATGCAATTTGAAAATAATAATCAGGTCTAACAAATAAGGAGAGAGTGATTAAAGTTTATAAACGCATTCCATTTTTGATTATTCATCTCGTGCATGCGAATATTCAAAATATTCGACATCTGTACAAATTTCATTAAATTTAATTATAAGAGAAAATATAAATAATCGGCGTTAGTGTTTTCTTAAAACCAATATCTCAGGTATTTAATTAATAATTAAGCAATAAACTTCACTTCTTTCTTGGAAATTGCTTATATTTATTTTATTTGAAAAAAAAGTCAAATGAAAATTCTAATAACAAAAAATTTCTAACTTTTTGTTTTCATAAATTGTTAAAAAAAATAATTATATTTCTCTTATAAATTCATAATTGCTGTTTTTAAATTCACTCAGCGAGCCATTGAAAATCGTTCCACGTGCCACGACGCTTGGCACGCGAACTGAGAATGGATTACACCATAGATCAGTGGCTCTCAACCTTTCATGTGATGTGTAAGCGTTTTATAAATGTTAACTATATTAGCCTAAATTTCTATTTAAATCTTTAAGTTAAGAAGAAATTTTAATAAAGGATGATGATAATAGAGCTTTATAATTTGAATAAATAAATCAAATTTGACAAAATACATGTCGTTGATATGAGGGAGGATATGGAACGAACCCCTACAAAAAAAAAAAAGAAAATTTTCCCGAACTTGGAAAAAATCTTTAAAAAAACTGGTGTTGCTGTGGCACAGAACACAACTTTCTCTTACCTTCGGCAATAGAAAAATGTGTTTTGTGCTTGTCACGCCATATTTTGTGTGTCTATATTTTTATTTAGTTTCCGACAGTAGGGCCAAAAGCTTTTTTTCATGACTTAGGGTGGTGCCTAACTGAAATATACAATTTCAACCTCATAGCTCAATTCCTTCATGCTTTAAATTGAACATAAACACTTACAGACAGACGGACAGACCGTGTTTGAGAAAACTACTTTTTGGATCTTAAAGGTATCCATCAAAATCTCGGCATTGAATTTTTGACATAAATCCAATACTTTCTCTATATATATTAACATATATAGCAGGGGCGTATTTAAGGGGGCCCGGCCCCCCCCGAAATTTCCCAAACACATATACATATATAGGGATATACAGACATCAGCGCAACAAATTTTTCCGCAGGATGGAAAACTTTAGTTACGCAATAGAAAAAATGTTCCTCAAAAAATTTCGTGTGAAAAAAGTATAGTTTCTTAAAAAAAAATTTTTCCTCAGAAAAATTTTTGAGTTCGACCCCCGAAAAAAATTTCATATACGCCCCTGATATATAGTTAAGAGAAAGTAAAAATAAATAAATTTAAAAGAAAGGAAATTATTCCTTCCCACGATCATTTTTTGAAATGATTTTCATATAGGTAAAAGAAAGTAAACAATTTCCAATCTAAAAACTCGAGGCTAGGTCCTGTCTAATTTATCAAAGACATAGGAGATAACATAGGAGTTGAAGAAGTAGACTTTTGAATCTTCATTTGTTTAATACCATTATGCATTAGATACGGGTTTGTAATTTTTGAATAATGCATCCTAAAAAATCCCTTCGCCCTCATCTTGCATCAGACCTGGATTCATACATTAACAATTTTATTAAGCCGATTACCGTTATATTCAGTCAATAATAATTATAATAAACAAAGTTATTTTTATCTTTATATAAGATGCACTCACCCAAATGGCTTGCTATTTTTGTGAAGCTATCAAAGGATTCAGGATTAAGTAGACCTAAACATAAAAATCTTTTTTTTAATTTAACATTATTATCTATTGAAATAGGATAGTATTTTTGAAAATCTAGACATTTTCCTCACTGTGAGGGACTAGCAGCATTAGTAGTCGAAGCCAGGATAGTAAGGGACAAAAATAAATAAAATATATAAAGTTCTAAATTTTGTATAAATTTAAACTATAATAAATAAGAAATTATATATAATATTTAAGATATTATATATATCGCGTATGTGAGCCGCGAAACGGAAATTAAAATTAATTGGCTGTGGTCTAGTGGTTAGGGCACTCCGAGTACAAATTGGAGGATCCGTGGTTCGACTCCCGGCGGCACACGCTTATTTTTTCGGGTATATGAATTAATAAATATTTAATTGTATAAATTTAAACTATAAGTAGCCCTCGAGCTTGTTGTAGTGGCTAGCGTGCTGGGGCTTCTATACCAAGGGTCACGGGTTCGGATCCCAGGCAATACGATGATTTTATTTAAGCCATTTGGATACCAAATGGCTTAAATGGGAATGCCTGGATCCCCAATAAATATATTAATTAATTATAAAACATACAAAAATTTGCTGATTTAAAAGCAAGAAAAATGATTTTTTTAATTTTTTTCTATGATACATATTTACTTGAAAAACATTTTATTTTTTTTTTTGAGATTTTTTTCTCTTTCCTATATAATAATTACACACTTCTATTTCTAAATTTATTTTAAGACTAATCAACATTTCTGCTCGATTGGGATTAATTACTTAAATGAAGTGAATAATTTCTCTTTTTTTTTAAGATAATAAAAAATAATCGCTGCATAAATGACCGTATTATAATAACTTGGATATCTCGGTCAATTAACCCTATTATAAACTGGTCAGTATAGTAGACTCATATAATTGAAAAATATACAATAATAATTTGCTTGAGTACTTGTACTTGACTTCGACACGAATAATCAGTGGCTTGGCAAAAAAAAGATAAATAATGAAATACTTTTAGAGGAAAGATTTTTGTTAATACTGAGGTGAAAGAATTTCGTTTATATAAAAATATTCAATTCTAGAGTTTTTATTTAGCTGTTTTTATCTCAATATCTTTTTACATGTGCTCACTTATTGAATTTCGTCTATTTAATCAAAGCTAATTAACTGAAACAAAACAATTTGCTAAAGAAAATTTCTCCCTTCCCCACTGTGTTTCTTTTACATGGGGGGGGGGGGTAAAGGCGTGATTTGAGAAAAATATTTTTTTTGGGAACAAAATTTTATTTTTAATATAAAATTTTAAATATTAATACTTAAAAATACATGGTCTGTCTATGAGTGTGTCTTTTCCCAGACAGTTTGGAATATTGCAGTAATATTGCAGAAATATTGCTAATCTTGCACAATATCGACAATAATACAGCTCAAACAGCAACATTGCAGCATTATTGCAGCAATATTCCTGCAAGTTACAATAAGGCGGACATAGGAATATTGCTGCCATATTCCCTGCAAGACTTGCTGCAGCAATGTTGTTGCAATATTGGCAATATATCCAAGATTAGCAATATTCCTGTAATATTACAAGCTGTCTGGGTTGATGAAAATTTATTTATTTCATTAGTCTTCTTAGACTGCCTTATTACTGGGGGAGGAGGGGGAGGGGGCAAATCCTGTCTTGAACTCTCTCATAAAAAATTTAACAAAAAACTGTCTACGCCTATGGCGACCAGTCACACCAGATTTTTAATCATGAGAACGCCTAGGAGTTAGGCAACCAGAAGTGTAAGCGATGAAAAACCAATGAGAAGAAGCAAGGAGAGGTTCAACCCCTTCTTTGAATACAATAGAAAAAGGAATATGGAAAGGGAGTAGAACGTAAGCCCCGCCTACTACCTCGGACCAAATAGAAGAATATGAAAAGCCACTGCATGGGCACAAGTGGGGGGTGAAGGAGGAGGGGTTTATTTTTCTCCCTTATCCTTTCATTCGTCTACGCTACTGGTTGCCCTACTCCCAGGGGTTCTTATGATTTAAAAAAATAGTGGGCAACTCACAACTATCGTTCAAAGATTATGATACAACGATAGCCAGCTAATTGCTAAAGCATTCAGGGAATTTTTTTTCTTTTCATATCAATAATATTAAAATATTCATTTATTAGAGTAAATTTAAATTCAAATTATTTTTAAGACCATTTATTCACACGCCCTTAAAAATCATCCATCCCTTATTAAAAAATCTGGTACAGAGAGTTTTATTTCGTGGAGACGAAATTTCGTGGCTGCCTGGTCGAAGGATTTTAGTAGTGGGGTGAGCTCATCTACCCACCAATTTTATTTCGCATTTAACTGTAAGATAAAACAAATAATCTTGAAAATGTCCAGAAAGATGACGAATTATTTTTTTCTTTTTCAATTGTTTATACAAAAGGAAATTTATTTCAAAAATTTTCTTGAATTCATTTCTCTGACTCAAGACCTAGCTAGCGTAGGCCTTAAAAGGTAAAATGAAAAATTATGACTTGGTATTAAAAGAAAAACACATTCAAAAGAGGGATATGCGAATTTTATTCAACATAAACTTTATGATGAACTTTACTTGCTCTAGGGAAAGAAGGGGGGGGGGGGGCTTACTCATAACTTTATATCTAATATTAGTCAATTTTTTTTTTCAAATAAGTTATACTTATTATATCATAAATATAATTAAATTATACAGTATATTTATTTATACTAGCAATTTTTACCCAATCATAACCACAAATTCATCTGGCAAATTTGCAAATATAGTTAATAATTTTCTAATAAAAATATTAATAATTTACCTTTACAAGTCCTCCCGCAGGCTATAGGCTATTTATATTCAATACCACGTAGTCAGATGAATTGTTTTAATTTTATTTAAAATTACAGATTTAATTTTCTAATTAATATTAATATATTGGTTTGTTAAAACAAAATTTAATTTGAAAATGAGATTTTTTTAGATTGTTTGAACAGGGCATACATGTTGAAATTTGTTTGAACTTTTTCTATTGAAATTTTTTACACTATGCAATATTCTTTTTACTTTCTCTTACCTATGTATATATGTAATATATATATAGAGAGAAAGTATTGGATTCATGTCAAAAATTCGATGTCGAGATTTTGATGGATCTTCACGTTTTGAGGTCCCCTGAATCCAAAAAAGTGGTTTTCGCGACATGGTCTGTCTGTGTGTGTGTGGGTGGGTGGGTGTGTGGGTGGGTGGGTGTGTGTGTCTGTGTTCAATTTTAAGCATGAAGGAATTGAGCTACGAGGTTGAAATTCTATATTTAAGTTAAACACCCCCGGGACCGGAAAAATAAGCTTTTAATCAAAATCGGCCAAAGATTACTAGTACTTTACTGATGTACTTTTTCAGTTTTTTTCGATTTTCTCTAAATTTGCTCCAACGATTTTTTTTAAAATTCAAAAATCAATTATTTTTTAGATGCTCTTTAAAATGTATATTCTCATTTTGCGATTGAAATCTTCTGAAGACCACTTTACTCTTGTATTTCATAGGGAAGATAGGATAAATGGTTGCCATGGTAACAAAATATAAATATTTTCCCATACTTATAAATTTTACATCTGAATTCATATGTTTCGTACTGTCGGGAACTAAATATATGTCGACACAAAAATCTGGTGTGACTGACAGTACACAACTTTCGATTAGAAGGTAAGAGAAAGTTGTGTGCTTCATCACCAATTTTTTGATATGCATTTTGATTTTGCATATGTCCACGTTGCACTAAAAAGAACTCACTGAATTGAAAAGAATGATTTATGTAAATGGCGATACTATATTTTTTTTTATAAGTCTATAACAGTGAAATATTTTCTTTGGCAGACATATAATTAAATATAATGGGAGGAAAGGGGGTCAGATATATTTATTTGAGCAAAATTATCAAATAATTTTATAGCAATTCTTGTCAATAAATGAAAATAGAAATGTATATTTTTCTGTCTATAAAGAAATTTAAAAAAAATTTTAATGGCGTTAAAAGGACTCCTGAATTATTAAAAAAAAAAAAATGCTGGGAAAAAATCTTTACGTTCCCGAGTAAAAATGATTAAAAATGATAAGGGATCCACACCCCCGCATCAAGGGCACACAGGGATCCACACAGTAGATCGAAAGGGACCAGAAGAAAAATGTATGTCCCTGGTGCGGGCGTGTGGATTCCTCGATCATTTTTACTCGCGTTTTTAAATTTATTCTTTGAGACTAGTAAATATTAGAATTTTACTTGAAAAATAATTTTATTAAATCATTTATGATTAATATTGAAACCTACTTTACCTGAGGTAGTATTTAATTAAACTATTTAATTAGCAAGAAAACGAGTGATTTCCCGGTGCAGAGTAAACAAAATAATAATCTTGACTGTTATTTGCATTCGCGAATCTCTCATTTCCTTGCATATTTATAGTCATAATAGAAATATAATTAGAATATTATGAGAGGAAAATAAATGAGTGAGAAAAATAAATAAATAAATGAAAAATTGTTTTCCAAGCTAGCGAAACTATTATTTTTTTAGACTTTTACTAAAATTTTCCATAGCGGAGTGGAAAAAATAAAAGATATTTTCAATATATACCATGTAGTTCACTATCTGTATCAGCCAAAAGTATCCATTGGCTAGAAATCTGACATAGCCCTTCCTAGAGAGCTTAGAGATGTGATTAGAAAGATGATAGGCCTATTAATGTTTTTTTTCTAATGTTTTTCGATAAGATTCATAATTAATTAAGGCATTTGAAAAATTTTCTGTGTAGTAGTATGAGTAAATATACATGCATCTGTGTGTCGGCTGCAAAGTTTAATACTTTATTAACTAGATAGAGCCTTGTTAGAAAAGGATGGATTTTTTTCAATCACTGCTCAAATAGACTGTTCATTAACCAGTCAATGTATCGTAAGGTAGCAAGTTTGTGCTTAAGATTGGGCAAAATTGCACCCCCTGGAGTCGAACCACGCTTTCTCGGCGGGTGGACTACCCTTATCCGGCCCAATAAGCACAATAGGCGGATGCGAGATCCCTAGGATAAGGGTAGTCCACCCGCCGAGAAAGCGTGGAGGACCTGGTTCGAGTCCAGGGGGTGCAATTTTGCCCAATCTTAAGGACAAACATATCTCGCAAACTTGCTAACTTAAATACTTTATGGTTGTTTCTCTCGCCAATACGGGTGCTCTGCTAGAGCGGATACTTTTGACTGATACGGATAGTATACCATATCTATTAGCTCCAAACCGCATTTTTTTTAAAGCGGTACTTGCAGTTGGACAGCCTGATTTAAACACTCAACTGTAGTTTAAGTATATTGGAGAAATTAAAAAGACTACTTCATAACAGGGGCGTATATAGAAATTTTTTTCGGGGGGGGCCTGTTCTCAAAATTTTTTTCGCGGAACCAAAATTTTTTTTCATGTGCCGTTCGCGGAACCAGGAATTTTTCCCGTTCGTAAAAATATTTTACCTTTTTTTTAGAGAAGCAAAATTTTTTCCACCCGCTGAACCAAAATATTTTTCGTGTGCCGTTTGCGGAACATTTCACTCTTTTGCGGAACCTGGGATTTCCGTGCTGCGGGGCCGAGCAAACATTTCGGGGGGGGGGGGCCCTCGCCCCCCCCTTATATACGCCCCTGCTTCATAAGTTGCAATGATTTATTAAAAATTAACTTTTTCAACACTTAATACGTAATTCGACACTCTTGTGTCATCTTCAAAAGATGATACTAGATTATCGAACTACTTATAAAGTTTTAATTTAAACATATGATCTAGTGTTTTTAATTTCTTCTATAAACGAATCATCCATTCTCTCTTGTTTAGAATCTTTTTATATATGCAGACAACAAACTAAATTGTTGATCAAGACAAGTTTTATTCAAATATTACACATTCATAAATAATAAATAAAAATTTTCTGCCAAACTCAAATTCGAATTGAGCAGGGAAGTTGGAAACTAGAGAATATCTTCTGGTTGTTTTTGTTGTTTTTATCAAATCTTCTTGCCTATCATTTTCAAAAGTAAACAAAATTTGTTCTCTTGTTGGCGTAGGCATTTTCTAGAATTTTTTTTTTTTTTTTAATATTCCATTTCACATAAAATACTTATTTTTCTTGATGGCCGCATCTTCTGTGGCGTTGATGTAGCCAAGTCTTCGAGTGTCAAAGTACCCCCCCGGAAAGTAGGAATTACTATCCATGCTGGAAGTACTTGTTGATGTCCCAAGGTCGGTACGTCTGATAGCAGCAGCAGCATCATGAGACACTTTTTTCATGACATTAGCGATTGCCACCGTAAGTGCTACTACACTCACGATCAGGGCTTTACCCGATGTGGCTGCCATGAGGAATAGACTGAATGCTTTTAGAGTAAGTACTGTCAGACCAATCGAGTAGAAAATAGGTAAAAGATGTTTCGAAACTTGAAAATATTTCAATCTTTCCCGGCGATCTTTTTTACGTTTACGGTGGCCTTTTCCACGGCTGCCTGAAAATTTATATATATTTTAGGATTGCTAATTTACTGATGCTTGAATCATGAAATAAATTCGAGAGAATAAAAGTAATTTTTTTTTTAAACCTATAATTATTTCTAAAAACGCTAATGGCTGTCAATAATTTTTTTTTTTCTCCCATAAATTTTAAATTGAAAATCGCTAAGATGCAAATTCTTCTTACTTTATTGGCTTTATTAAAAAGAAAAGGACTTTTTAATGATTTTATTGGAAATGTAAAGTCATTTTTTTTGTTGTACTAAATATTGGAAAATTAAAAGGGAAAAAATAAAAGTATGTCAATCGAAAACACGAAATTCAATTTAAAAAAAATTATTTTATTTTTATACTTCAAAAAGTACATTGATAAACATCTTAATATTAATAGACATAAATAAATATTTTAATATAACAAATGAAAATAAATATTATTTAATTTATAAAAAAATGACTTTACTTTTCCTCACATAACAATTTTTAATTAATTTTGACTAGAAAGTTGAATACCAGGTTAACAATAAAATATTTTTAGGACGCTGTCACAAATTAATTATTCATTGGTATTTTTTGAAATATTTTTCTCTGAGAGTTCTGAAAAATAAAGCCAGTCAGCTGTTTCTTAGGCTTAGAATATATTTTGAACATCGTCAGTGCTAGTGTAGTGGACCTGAATAATTTTGTTTTTTTTTATTTGTTTAAGATCTTTTTCGGCATCTGACCCCGTTCATATTTATTTCATTTTGATTAGTATCTAATTCAATTGAAATAAATTTCTCATCTGGGATGGGATGCGAACCCATGACCTTTGGTACCAGAAACTAATGCTCTACCTCTGGACTTGAGTAATTTAAAATACAATACTCAAGTTCACTCAAGTTCACTAATAATAGAAAAATGCATAATAATATAAAATTACTACAAGCTCACATTGTAGCACTGGGGATTGTCGAAATATTTGCGGAATAAAGGGATATAAGTTGGAGCCTGAGAAACAGCTGGTTTTATTCTCCAAACATACTGTATGTCCACCAAAATAATTAATTCTCTTTTTTGCAATTATTACAATTTTGAATCGCTGCTTGTTCTTATCCTCATTTTTTTATATTTGCCTATTTCAAAATTTTCCAAATCAGTCACACAGTTTTTATCTGGCCTATTTAGAGTACGAGAAATTTAAAAAAAAACCTTAAAACTATAGGGCGAAATATTTTTTGAATTCGTAAAAAAAATTCCAAGTATCTCTTTTGCACACAAAAGAGCAATCCCTCTACCCAAATATTTTACCTATTCTCATATGCTAGTTGAATTTTTTTCTAGATTAAGAATAAATCAACTTTGTGATGATTCCAAAAGATTTCAAGAACACTCTAATATATCAATATAAAACTAACACATTATTTTATCTTCCTTAAGCCTCCCCCATATTAATTAGGGTACATTAAATATTATATACTACCGCGCTGTAGATAGGTGCTCGTTATTTTGAATGGCTCCACACCTTCTTCAGATTCCCCCGAGTCGCTGATTTCGTTACTCTCTTGTCTTTCATCATCTTGATCCTGATCATCCTCCTCGTCATCTTCTTCATCGTCTTCTTCTTCCTCCTCATCTCTACCTGGTAAAATAATCATCTTTCGTGGCTCATCAAAAAGGGCATTTTTTTCATGGTAGCGTGAATTCAGATACGTGTCGACGACTTGAAGAGTTTTTTTCGCAATGCAGCCCATGACTTTTCCACTGGACCATTGATCCCGGAGACATTCATAGAAAGTCTTTATCATTCTCCAGAGGGTGTCTATAGCTCCCTGAAAAATTCATAGACCATAAAGTAAGAATTTTCAAATAAGATTAAATTTGGTTGTTGGAAAATACTCAACCCAATTGATATAATACATTTTTTAGATTAATTGCTTCAGAGAGATAGAGTAGGCCTTCCCATTTTGAACTATTAAGGTTGCCCATCTGCACATGTCAGTATTTCCTTAAGACCAAGATTGTCTCGCATCTAAATTTTTCCCCGCTACGGTCTCGGATTCAATATGGCATGCCAGTAGAAGTGTCCTTACAGTGGCGTAGCGAGCTTAACTCGCGCCGGGGCACAATACCTTTTTAGCGCCCCCCCCCAATTCGAAAACCATATAATATTATTTGTAAAATATACAAAATTATTATATTACACTGGCACTAAATTTAAAATATATTTTCCAGATATCAATTATAATAAAAATAAAAATTATCCAGCAATTTTTTGTTTTGCGGATCATTTAACGCCCTTTTGTGAGTAGCGCCCGGGGCATGATGACCCCCCTTGCTCCCCCCTCGCTACGCCACTGTGTCCTTACTTTATTAATTATTACGATTATATTTATAAATACTGTGAAAACAAAATAAATATTTTTATTCCCATTTACCATTTACAAATTTAGTTCATGATGGAATTAAATTAAGTCAAACTTTTCATATTATATTTTAGACTAAAAGTTTTAAAATCTTCCAGAAAATTAGATTAATTTGAGATGAAACGAGAGGCTTTAATGTTTAAAAAATAATTTTTTTTTTTAAGTAGGAAAATGAACAAATAGCTTTTAATCTCATGCTTTTTATATCTTTAGAAGTTAGTGCCAGTTAATTTAATTTTTAAAAATTAATCTTTTTTTAAACTCATTTTCGACTTAAAAACAAAATAAAGAAAAAAAAAAAAAAAAATAGAAAAAGATTGGATTCAGTGTTTCGGTCCGAGAGTTGAGACCATCAACCTGTGTGGGATCAAAAAGCTTAAAAAAAATACACTTTTTTTTTCTTTATTTTGAAATTTTCCTTTAGCCCTACATCTCCTTGTTATAATATAATTTAAACACATTTATCTCATATAACGGGAAGCTGATTACAGATTCTTCTGCTCCATAGCATAAGGCGTATTATTATATTTTTTTTTTTTAAATAATATTACACCTTTTTTCTGTTAAAAGACTATTGAATAAGTCTTAAAATAAAAAGGCCCAACTTGAGATACGTATCTCAGCGTGTTTTTTATTAACGATACCAAATAATGATGTAATTTATTGGCTATTAATTCATTTAAATAAATAAAGACAAAACCTCTATCCATGGGCTTGACTAATGAATTTGGCTGGAGGGGGCTGGACGAGCCTTCTGGGGGGAGCAAGCCCCCCCCCCCCGGCACCCTCTAGTTACGCCCATGCCTCTATCTCAAAAAAGAGTAAAAAATCATCTAGTGATAGGCTATATCCAGAAGCGTTCTACAGGGAAGCAACACTTTCGGACCCCCCGGCTATAGGGGGTCCCTTTAAAAATGTATTTAGTGTTATTTATATAAAAAAAATCATATATTTAATCAACTTTTTTTTTGTCTATAAATATTGTTAAAAATTTTAAAATATCAAATCAAAATACTTTCTCTCTATATATATATTATATACATAGGTAAGAAAGTAAAACATGTTATTCGAAGTATTGCTAAAATAAGTCTTGTTTCCGCCACTTTTTTATTTAATTTAATTATTAGAGAATGAAGAAAGGCACATGGTCTCTGCCATTAATAAAATTCATATTTTTAACTAGACAGTAAATTACAATTGAATAAATAAATGTTAATGAATGATTTTATTCAGGAGTTTATTAACACCATTTGATGTTAAAGAACGGTGAAAATAATAAAATTAAAACAAAAAAGTTTGCATTAATGAACTCCTTGAGGTTATTGAATAAAATATTTCATTTTTCTCCGATAGTTAATTAATCTAGTTTACCTTGGGATCTTGCTCCATGAGTTTAAGGACTGCATCTTCCATCTTTTTATCATCCTTATTCTTAATCTTCGTATGTCTTGCTTCAGCAGTTGTGACATTTAATGAGACATTCGACGTGTCATTTGTCGTTCCATTTAGCACATTCAATCGCCAAATTGGATAATATTTTTGAAGAGGATTGATTTGTGGTTTTTTTACAAATACCGGCTTGACTGTTGTTATTGTAGTTGGAGATGAAGTTGTAGTGGTTGTAGACAGAGGCATTTCTGTTGTTGTTGTAGTTGTTGATTTTTTCTCAGTAATTATTTCCGTTGGAAGTGTTGATGTTGTTAATGTAGGTGATGTACTATACAGACTCCCACTGGATCTTAAAGAGGATGATGTAGGAAACCAGTAAGCAACTCCTCTACCTTGATCACCGCCAAAACGAACATTTTTAATTTGCTGATATGGTTCTTTTGTTGTTGTAGCATGATAACCTTCAAAATGCACATTTTTAATATGAAGGTATGGTTCTTTAGTTGTGGTAGTCGTCGGAGTGGTTGTTGTTTGAAATTTTCTGGAACTTTCTGTGGTGGGTTCAGGAATTCCCACCCAATAAATCTGAGTGGAATCTGAAAAGGCGTCACTCGCCGTCAGCATTAAAAGAACTACTAATCCAATCAGCTGCATTATATCTTCCAGGATCTGTCGCGCATTGTGAATGAATGTCAATTGACTAAACGAGCGACTTAGTTTAAGCATATATATATAACCCTTGATTAACATAGGACAATGACAGATTCGCTTCGATAACTGCTTTGATCAGTGTCATTTTGAGATATCAGTATAACCCTGGTGTGTGAAAACTGGACCTTAAAACTACCGTTTGGTTTCGGTGCGTTGCCACTAGCTGGGACTGATTGGCCAAAGGTTATATCCACTTTGACCAATTTAATGACAAAATTCCTCATTCGAATACCAAAATAAGCTCAATTATATCAAGCTGTATGCTAATATTCTTTTTCCTTTTGACTTGTTATGATATAACCTATTTGATCTTGAAACTTTAATTATTTAAATTATCATAAATATTCTGATAAATATTTTATTTATTTAAATGTTATTTAATTAAATAGTTAGAATATTACTTATGTTCTGAGCCATGAACCCATAAATAGTTAAATAGTATAATATTAACACCTTCAAGTAGATTTTACATTTTGATTTAAATGCCAAAAAATTATTCACTTAATTCATAGCTTTTTTTGATCAGATTATTTAAATATTTTTCCTAAGAGCTGGGGTGAATTTTTTTTTTTGGAGTTTTGGTGAAAATTTAAAGAGAAAGAGGAATAAACGCTTAAGTATTATTCAGCAATTAGTTTACCTTGAATTCGTCTTAGTAAGGCAATATTTACCATATAGTTTACGGAGACCTTAAGATCGGCACTCCTTACCATCAAAGTGGATTTCACCTCAATTCAACACATTACGGCGCCTTACTCAAAAAAAAAAACTTTAAAATTAGGGACCGTAAAAATTTTAAATTTTTTGGGTACACATATTTTATTCGTAGTCGCGAAATTATTTCAAGAACAAAATTTTTAACAAGCAGGTGTTTTGATTTTTCTAATATCTAAAATTAAATTATATTTTAATTAAATTTAATTAAAATGATTTTAAAATATAAGAGGATTTTTATTATAAAAAAATAATACAAATTTAAAACATGTATAATAATAATAATATAGTAATCACAGAAATTAATTGTTAAGATTAGATCATCTTTGGTATTTACTAATAGTAGGCCTATAAAATATTAAAATTGTTCACTTTTAATTATCTCTATTTTATCATCATCGAACCTTTAGATCATTATCTCCCCTTTCTCTTGGTCCATATACCCGATTGTTTTTTATCTAAACGCTTTCAAGCTCAAAGATACATACCCAAGATAATCGTACACTTTCAAGTTCACATGCAAAGAATTATCAGTGGTCAGATCATGTTTCTTATTTTATTTCTTTTTTATTAATTAAATTATACATTTTAATTAATTTTGGCGAAAAGTAGAAATGCATTTTAAAACACTTCTTCTAGGTCATATTGTTTTTTTATTTCATGGTAACATGCAACTTGATATAGGTTCAGAATGTTTTTTTTTTTTTTTCTAATTTTAATGAAAGCATTAACTTTGTGGATTTGACACCATGTATAATCATAAAAAAAAAATAAATAATTAGATTTATTAGAATAAAATAAATTATAGTCGCTCGCTTCCTATCCTGAGCGATAAAATTAAATAAATGGCCTCACGTAAGCTTGAGCCTCCCTGGCCATCGAATATATGTAAGCTTTTAGCAAATAACAATTATTATATGTTTATTAAAGCTTTTCCTGTTTGAATTATTATTATTAGTGGAATTTTTAGTTATAGACCACATTTTTGTATTAACCGTTAGTTCACTTGAATCGGAGCAACTGCACTGTACTTGAGAACGGCTGCAGAATAAGCAGTCGAAACGTTGTACATTATTTATATTTTTTAATAAATAATTAATACAAAAATGTGGTCTATAACTAAAAATTCTCCTTATAATAACAATTATTATCGTTACTTAAACCCGAATTTATTAACTGAACTCATCCAATTATCCATCTTAAACTTAAGAATGAATCTATTATCTAGTAAGTCGTTCTCCCTATCAAATTTGAATCTTCTTCCGTTTAAACTTTTATTTATAATTCATTTAAATTACCTTTTGGCTGTTTCAAACGACTTTAGTCTTGTAAAACTAAGTTGGTTGGTTCAAGTCGACACGACAATATTGAATTTTAATCTCCAATGTTGATTTAGTTATATCACAATGGCTTCGTCTCATTTCTCTTTTGAGTTAATTTTCATTCCCTCACTAACTCCCTTTTATCATCCCAGATAACATAACTCGGTTCCCGGTCCCTGTCTCGGTCTCGTTCGTCGATATTCAGAGACTCCTCTCGTGGATAATTCACTCCCCTAAAGAGATACCTATATCCGTGAATTCCATATCCTCCATTACCCGTTACTGGGTCATTCAAAATTCCAATTTGTTGAGTTTGATGTTGCTGCTGATTGTTGAGGTATCCTGCTGAAAGCACCGAGGTCAATCCCATTAGTGCAGATAGAACTGTCGCTATTTTCGAAACGAAAAGTGCTTTTTTCGAGATAATCACGAGGAATCCAAAAAGAAGAGGAACCAAAGCGAGAAGAGGAATTTTTATGCCAAGAAGAAATGGTACCAACGCCTGGCGTACCAGCAGCCGACCTGGAAACAATTTTAAATAAATATTAAATACATAAAAAGACACCGTGTATTTAAGTCTATACTATACCATATAGAAACTTCTTATGCAAAACTTCAGAAAATTTTTCAGCTCTGTTCTAATAATATTCATTGAATAAACTATCAATAGAATTTTTAATTTATTAACTGGTTTTTCAAGAATAAATGTGCTGAGACGCAAAAAGACATATTTTTTTTTAAAAGGGCGAGTGTTTAATAAAAAAGTAAAAAAGTTTATTCGAGAATCTGAATCCTAAATATTTTATTTAAAAATTAAAATAAAATTGATTTGTTAAATCACCCTTTATTTATTTATTTATTTTAAATCTTTTGTAGAGAGATTGCTAATTAAATTAATTATTTTCCAGGACCTTTGTCCGGAGTCATTTCACTACTGTAGACTTTTTTGTTATTCACGAAACAATTATTTTTTGAATTGAATTTTATCTAAATGTACTGGAATTTTAATAGGTATTTTATTTTTCCTTATTTTTATCATTAAGGATAATGAGAAAATAAAAACAAATTACAATTCAGTTTATAGTTAGAAACGTTTAGGGAAAATTCTATTTAAATAATATTGGTGTTATTCAAAGAACTTTTATTGAAAAAAGTTGTTGGTCCATCCTCTCTCTTGTCTATTCAATACCCAATAAAAAAAGTTTATAGACGAATAAATAGCGTTTATTGAAAATTTTATATTAAATGTGGAGAGTTCTATTGAATTTTTTTTCAACTGCTCATATATTGATATAAATAAATTTTTACTAGTGTAAAGTTATTGTAGAGTCTTTTTTGTTACTAGAGATGTTGAACAACAAATCTGAGATGGACTCGTTCTCTTTAATATCTATCTTACGTTTTCAATCTGAAATGGCCTCGAAATATGATGACAGCTCCTTTTCAATCCGCATTTCTTCTAGCCTCTTAGTTTGCATTTATTAAATCAAATCAAGTGTCCATCTGGACTTTCTTTCTGTTTTAAATTCGATTATTTAGAGCATATAGAAGTACCAAAATTTAAATATTTCTATACTGTTCTTTAAGTTTATCCAATCAATTTTATAGATGTTAATAAAATGGTGTAGTATCACAAGCGATCAATTTACATTCACTGGGACCTATTTTAAATTATGAAATTTTACAATTTATGAGTAGTCTTTGCGCTAGGGCACTCTTTTTCAATATTAGAGAATATAAATAAGGGAGCGTACAAGTATTACGTAACGCAATTTAGGGGGGAGGGGGTGGTCTCGTAAAACGTTACCATGCGTTACGGAGGGGGAGGGCGGGTTGAACAACGCGTTACGTAACTCGTATTTTTGCTACTTTCTGGTACTTTACGCAACATAATTGTGACTTTTAGATAAAAATGGCCAATTGAGCGTTACGTAACGTCAAGGGGGGGTCCAGAAAAATGTTACGGCGCGTTACATGGGAGGAGGGGGGTCAAAAATCTTTAAAAATTGCTTTACGTAATACTTGTACCCTCCCTAATACAATTTGGTATTTGTGGTTGTCTATCTACAGGCGGATATTAAATTCTTAATTTTTAATTGTATTTCAGTATTTTTTTTTTTTTGATTTTTTGCTTTCTCTTATTTAATAAATACTGTATATTTATATTTGTGATTTTTATTAGAACAGTCAAAAACATTGTAAGCAATTATGGATAATAATTAAATTTGGTCCGCTTACTAGTATTAATTACTACTTCGTTCATTTATCATTAAATGAAGCATTCCCTAAATTATTACATGTTAATTTTTTAGAATGTTTCAGTCAATAAAGTTTATATTTATGTGAACTACTTTTTAGAATAAAATAAATTTGGGTTTAGGTTGTTCTATTAATAGTTTTCTTGAGCCATGAATGAGATTCATTGGCTATGAAATGATCCGATTATGAATTTGACAAGAAACTCCTCTGAGCAAGCCATTGATCACATACTATCTATAGTATATT